>JACDJE010000207.1:1035872-1247865 GCA_016647715.1 Pavo muticus | reverse complement strand
CCGGGGCGGAGCCTGTGGGACAAAGCGGCCCCGGGCACGGGGTGGGGTGGCAGCCCGTGGGCAGGTGAGTCCCGCAGGGCAGCGCCTGTCTGTCTGTAATGGATGATTCTTTTTTTCTTTTTTCCTTTCTCCCTCTTTTTATTTCATTTCCTTTCTCTTTTCTTTTTCTCTTTTTTTTTTCTTTCTCTTTTTTTTTTTTTTCTTTCTCTCCTTTTTTTTTCTTCCCCCAGGAAGAAATGCTGAAATACCACAAGATCATAACTGGAGCTTCCACACAGCTTTCTCACATTCAGGTGCAGGAGATGCTGTCAGTCCAGCATTCAGCTCTGCACAAATAAGCAGCGTGTCACTGCTTGTCTAAAATCAAGATGTAAGCCCTCTTGTTAAAATAATATAAAATCATGCGCATTAATGGAATGGATTGAACTGGATTCTGCCATCTAAGCCCTGGTGAGGTGGCATCTCAAGTACTGTGTTCATTTTTGGGCCCCTCACTACAAGAAAGATGCTGAGGCCCTGGAGTGTGTCCAGAGAAGGGCAACAAAACTGTGGAGAGTCTGGGGCACAAGTCTTATGAGGAGAGGCTGAGGGAAATGGGATCATTTAGTCTGAAGAAGAGGATGCTTAGGGAAGACCTTATCGCTCTCTACAACTCCCCGAGTAGAGGTTGTGGCAAGGTGGGTGTTGGCCTTTTCTCCAAAGTAAGACTGATAGGATAAAGATAATGGCCTCAAGTTGCACAAGGGAGGTTCAGATTGGATATTAGGAAAAGCTTCTTGGGAAGAGTGTTTGGGCACTGGAATGGAATGCCCAGAAGGGTGATGGAGACACTGTCCCTGGAGGTTTTCATGAAGTGTGTAGATGTGGTACTTAGGGACATGGTTTTGTGGGTGTATTGGTGGTAGGCAGATGGTTGGACTAGATGATCTTAGAGGTCTTTTCCAACCTTAATGATTCTATGACTCTACGATTCTAAGTTTAGCTTGACATAAGCCAGATGTACATCAAAGGCATTATATTGATTAAAGTTTATATTTCAAGTTTCCTTGGAGAGCTGAAAGCAGGCGTCAGCATCTAGTAATGTTGCAGGTGGATCCAGTGTGAAACTTGCACAAGGTGGATAATTGCATTCCAACTTTGACAAGTTCACATTTTTATCATCTTCTCTTTCCGTAAAGAAACTGGAAACCTAAGGTCACAGAAGAATGCTATTAAAAGAAAAGCTTTAATTTTTTCATCTTTAATCCCACTAGGTGTAAGAACATGTTTTACTTTGCCTCGCTGTAACAGTTGGATATACAAATATTCTCATGTAATGAGCATTGTGGAACATGCTATATGCAAGTACATCCTTCTGTTCGAGCTTGTAGCTTATGTTGTTGTACATCTCAGAATGTACAGCTCATTAAGAGTTTTTAAATTTGGTGAATAAAATTCTAGTGATCCTGCCAAATTTTCTGTAGTCTTCTGTCCTATCATCCTCATTCATTGCAATAGGGTGATACCCAGAGTAACAGTCTAAATCTGGGAAAATTCTATTTATTCTGTATTTACATTTACAGTACCAGCACGAGCTCTGTAGCCTAAAACTGGAGTGCTAAATTCACAACCCATTCTTGTCCAGACAACATACCATTACCAAATCTCATCTCTGTTTTCTTTCTTGCCTTTGAGTATGGGCAGGGAACGACTGGGTGAGCCCTTCCAGCAGCAGCATGCTGCTATCTGCCTGTTTTCATTATGCTTTTTTCATTACGCTAGGAGCTGGCAGGAAGGGCTTTGGAGCACGCAGAAGCAGTCATTTTTCTGGCAATATTAAAGGGCTTAGTTGGCCTTGAAAAATTAAACCATAACACCTCTTCTCCACAGTTCAATTGCTTTCAGCTATTGTTGAGCTACTTGATTAGTATCAGGACCTGTAAAACATGATAGCTAGCGGGAGCAGCCCAGAAGATTTTGCTGGAAAATTCACAATAGCTCTTGGCTGCTCTGGCACATACAGTGTAATCCGTGCACAGTGCCACTGATTCACATGCTTGCAGCAAGCACTTCTAGGATGTGCTGACGTTTCTGCTTCTGGATTGATGTGTCTTAGTGCTTACATTACATGAAGTAATATTTCTATGCATAGCCTCTGGATAAGTCATGTGACCCCTCTGCAGACTTAAAAGCTCTACTACAACATAGCTGAGAAGTAATAACAAGGAAGATAAGAAAAGAAGCGTGTTATGCCCCATGCCGATGAGATAGCAAGGTGTTGGTCCTCAGGCTGTTGGTGAAACTGGTGAATACTTCTAGTCTTCTGGGAATTACTCCACAGGGACAAAAGAAGGGAATGCGTCTCACAGAGATGAGCACCAGACAGCAAAATGATTCCTTCCAGAGGAAAACTCCCCTTAAAGCTGAAAGGCTCCAAAGAACTTTGTCTTATTTGCATTCTCACTTTCCATAATAAAGCATTTTAAAGTGACACTTTTTCTCCAAATCTGAGTCTGTCTATGTCATTCTGTGAGATGCTAAGTAGACCTCAGAGATTCATTGAATTTCTTACCTATGAGTCGTTAATGACACTATTTAAACACAAAATCTATTTTATACAATTAAAAGGAACAGCGTATAACTCACATTGAGCACAACATGATTGGAATAAATCAATTGATTACTGAGGAGTTTCTTGCATGGAAACTGAGTCACTCCATTAATAGGAAACCTGTGGTTCACAGTAACTGTACGTCATACATTGCACCCAATAAACTTCTTAAACTAATCGTCTTCTAACACAAAGTTCTACAGGGTAAATGTGTGCAAATCTCCCAGTTCGAAACAGACATCCCTCATGTTTGAAAAAGCACCTTCTAGTTTTATATTACAAAACCAACAAGTTACAGGTTATAACAGACATCCATGTAATGTTCCAAATGCTGTCTTTGTTCTCAGTAATTCACCCTAATTTTCTGCTCTATCAAGGGTAACTTTGTTACTGTAGAAACAGACTTCACTATCTTATACGACTTGATGAAGCCTGGTCACAGAGATGTCCTTATTTTCTTGTAATTTTCTTAACATGGGTTATCACAAAGAAAAGAATATAATCATAGCAAATAAAAAATAAACAATACCAGCAAGAAAGAAAGAAAGGAAGAAAGAAAGAAAGAAGGAAGGAAGGAAATAATTAGAATACTTCAGTCAGTAAAATATCTAAGTATAGCTGTTTACAAGATCAGAACTTCAACCGTCCCCACATTGCTGAAGGAAGAAAGTTATCACAATGACAGACCATATTTATTATCTTTAGGAGAGTTATTATGCATGTTTGAAGATTTTTTTCCCCTCGGATAATCAACATTGGATGAAATTGGAGAAGCACAGGCATGATAAAAAAAATCCCCTACCATTTGTTGAGATTTATGTCTTGTAAGAAACTCCAAGTAATTTGGATTTGGCTCACTTAAATAATGTAAAAAGCCAGGAAAACAGTACTTTAAGCATTTAAAAGCGTGGGTCAGTTTTTAAAGATACACAGTTCCCCTTCAAATATGCCTTGGACCGAGTCCATATCAGACAATTTAGTAGTGTAAGAGGCCCCAAAACCTTGGCAATGTCCTGGTGAAATAAACCATTCCATAAAAGCTATTGGATGATGTAAGCAATGATTGGCACTCCCCAAAACTCTACTCAATACTTTTCAGTAAGTTCGTTCAATAGCCTCAAGAAGAGCATGGTTTTGTCAGTATCTTAAAGTGAAATCAGAGCTGTAAGAAACATCCTGTCTGTTGGGTACCAGAAAGGCTGTCAGCACAGTCAATCTGCTTCATTTCTTTTTCTTCCCCAAATAGACTTAGGAAACCTACAACTACAGTGGCACTTTACCCATTGGCCCCACTGCCCCATGCAGCACACTGGTAAGTTATGGCTTTTTAGAACAAAATTCATCCTCTGTCACTTTGAAACTGTGATTTTTCCTTACAGCTGTCTCAGAGGCTGAAGACTTTTATAAATCAGGAAGAGAAAATTCTTGGTAGAGTGTAATTTTTTCTCTTCCATTCCTCATCATGTTCTGTGATCCTGTTACTGCAGACTCTATCTTTGTTAATACCAAAATACTCAACATCTTTCTGAAATTTCTAGGTGTGTTTTTTTGAAGGAGCTCTTCAATGAGTTTTTCTTGGGTAACACATACTTTTCAAGTTTGCTGATGAAAAAAAAAAGTTTTACATATACTCTCGATATTTTTTTCAGGAATCTTGCTTAACACTGAGCGTATGTGTGTCCCACAAGGATTTATTGTATAGGTAAAATTTCCTATTACAGAAATGCCATCCACCTTTCTGCAGAAAGTAAAATTTAAAAAGTGTGCATCACAGAAACTTCAAGAAGAGAGCAAACACAGCTGTTAAATAACACAGGTACTTCTCCCTAGTCTCTACACACGTAGGTCCTCTCCAGTGTAGTGAAAGTATTTGCAACTACTCACTCTTCACAGATATGTAAAACCAATTATTGTCTTAATTTCACTGTTAACTGATTTTGAATCAGAGCAAATAGGGAGCACATCAAAAAGGGATATATACTTTCTGGAATCTGAATGTGTACCTAAAAGTGGTTACTCCCCATTAAAAACAATCCCCCCGCTGATTCCAGCTTTTAAAAAAGCTCTGTATAACCTGACCTTTGCAGTCCTGTGCACATCAGACTTCCACTGATTTCGGTGGGCTTAGCATTTAACACCTGACATTTTTAAAATGCCACACTAAATCCTTTTATTCTTTGCCCATTAAACTCCTAGTGTCGCTGAAAAGTAGCTTCAAATCTCTGCAGTACAAACATAGGTTATCAGGGTTTTGTTTGTTTAACCCTAGTCTCCTTATTTTTATGTTTTACATTAGAGTTGAACACAGTAGGACAAGTTTTCTTGTCAACTTTGCCTTCTTCTTCCTCCTTTCTTCAGACTCAAGCAGAATGGTGTCAAAAATGGAATCTCAGCCCTTCCCTGCCTCTTCCCCTGTCCCCTGCACTGTTGAACAACACACTCCCCTCTTCACCTTTATCATCAAGATCAGGGAACAGTCAGTTCTTACACTTACAATCTGTCAAAATCATGCCTGGGCAATTCTGTTGAAGTTCTCAACAATTCAACTAAACCCACTGTGTTTTACAGCACCGGCTCTTTACACTCTTACATAAGCAATAGAAAAGCTATTACTGCTGAGCTGACTGGCTGCGATACAATCAGTCTTTGTTTGTTTGTTTGTTTGTTTGTTTGTTTACACGAGTAGTTTCCTTATTCCTTCAATAAATCTTGGCCAGGTTTGCTTTTACTGATCCTTGCAAAAGTAACAAAGCCATACATTATACAGCTTTTCTGCTATAAAAACTTGCTCCATTTTTTCCATTTAAGGTAATGAATTAGAAAGTTTTTGAAAGAAAAAAGACCTTATTTCTGGCTGTAAACTTGCCACTCTAATGTTTGCCTTCTGTACAGTGTTTGCAAATCAAGATGCAATGTTGTAGAGTTGGCATCTTTGTAAGGTTTGTGTTACAAGTAGTAGGCCTCTTCATTTCTTAGACTCATAGAATCATTAAGGTTGGAAAGACCACTAAGATCATCTAGTGCAACCCATCACCACCATGCCTACAAAACCATGCCAAATTTCTATTTCTTATGTGTTTTCTTACAGTAGATATTTTGCCTTTATTTTTTTAAGCAAACAAGATGGGATGTGAGAAAATTATCGTAAATACTTCTAATTCCAGAGTAGGTATTGCCAGACTGATGAATATTAGAGTAGGACTACTAATTCAGATTGTCCTGTGAGCATAGGAGGCCTGAATTGTGCTAATTTATATGGGAGCCCATTTCAGAGGTTCAAACACAAAGTAAATATGAGAGTACATAGTCATTTACCTATATTTATATAGTACATATTCAGAAACACTTATGAGTCCTGAAGGAAGGTATCTGGCTTGAAATTCAGCTCCTCACAGTCCTGCTAATGACCACAGGTTCTTCTGCAGAACCCTTTCATTCTAGCTCCTACTCAGAAAAAAATATATATCTTTCAGCTTCTACTGCATATTTATATTTTCTTTTGTGCCACTGAGGCTGAAATAAAGTATTTTCAGTAGCCTTTGATGTTATTTTTATTGTGCTATACAAGTAATTAGTTATTATACTGAAGAAACGATTGTGAAAAAATTAGATTTGAACCATTTGATGTTGTTTCTGTCTCATGCAGTGCCTCACACAGTTCTGCAGGCACTGCCATCTATTAAAACCTAGCTGGTAGGTGAAAAATGCCTAGTATTATGCTGGCAAAACAGGGCTGCCCAAAGTGTCCATGCCCTTGAGGGATTTTCTTTTAAACCAAAATTAGCAAAATTATCAACTGACAAGAAGAGTATTAACTCAATTCCCCAGTTAAATTATCTCAGGCCAGACAACTGTAAGGAACCTCAGAAAGACCATTTGCTTGATTGATTTACTATCTATCCTGTTATCTATTTAATTATCAGGTAATAAAGAAACATGAGAATAGTTGTGGAAAAAATAAACTCTTGGAGTTCAGAAGTGTATCCACTTGGGTAAATATATTTGCAATAATGTGATTATTTCAAACAGAGTTTCAGCATAATGCAAATTTGTAGTAAAGAGCCAAAGCCATTCTTATCATTCTTCTTCCTTCGTTAAAAAATAAATAAATAAATAGATATTAAAATATTTAACATAGCACGTCAAATGCAAAACACTGTAATCCCTTTATTCTGAGTCATCCCACCTCCTGCATCAAGGTACAATGAGAGGAGCTTGCAGAATAATTATCAATGACACAGGATGGTTTTCATCTCAAAAAGATTGAAAAGATTACAATTCTTAGCAGAGAGATGAGTAAGAGATGCAATCAAGGCATTCATCAGAGCAAGCGGGGAAAACAGATCAACCACAAATCATTCTGGACACAAATTTGACAAGATTTAGGAAAAGAAATCAAGGATATCCAGATTTCTTCTAATAAATGTTAAATACATGATAGATAAGACAGAAAAATCTCGTTGTTAAAGCTTTGATTCACTATATCTTTAGACGACACCTATGTGGGACAGGGGCTCCTGTCTATTGTTAGCTTCTCTAAGCCTTTATCAGAGAGATGATGGATGTGAGGAGAAAACAATAACCAGTTGCAGTAACAAACAAACTTCAGCTTGCTGGGTGTGCTTACAACTTTACCATCAGAGAAGTAAATTATTGAGACCTACAATTTCCCACACATGCGTTGTTCCTGAGTAGCACCTTTTCCAACACAGCTTTCACAGAGCATAGAGAGTGAGAAGGGTTTGGCCATATCTCAGAGACATACTGAATATGAAAAAAATGCAAGCCTCCAGTATGATTTGACATGTGCAAGAGGTTTGCAGTCTCTCACTATGATAACAGAAAGTCTTCCTCTTTTTTTTTTTTTTTGGTAGATACACAAGTTGTCTGAAAAAATGTGTGTGTCAACCTAGATATTAAGAAGCTTAGAAGAATATGAGGCTGTTTTTCACATACAAGGAGAGTGACACTCTGGAGCCCACGTGCCATGCAGATGGCAGTGCCTGAGATCTCCTCTAGCTCATCTGCGAATAGTAGAACAGCATTTTCCTGCAGACCTGTGAAAGGCTAATAAAACTAATGGTCTGACTTGATCACACTTGGGGAAATTTGAATAGATGGTTCCTCACCAAAAAGAGGAACAGAATACAAGGTACGTCTTTTGATCTGAGCTGCACCCTTTTGTTCCTGTAAAACTAACCTTGTCTTACGGGATCATTTGATTCCAGGTAGCTTCTCAAAACAGTGTATTTCCCTGTTTCTGCTATTCCAGCTTTCAGAGTTCTCAACTGAACCACAATGAAAAGAAATGTCAGAAGGTCAGACAAAAATGTCCAGCCTTCTCAGACAGCTCTAATAGTAATATGGCATGCATGGTTTCCTATCTGGAATTGTTGGTCAGATATGCCTTAGCATTAGTAAGTCAACCACAAAAATCCATGTGTTCCTTTGTCTCAGAGTATGATGATGAAATAAGTTGGCTTTTTCATTCCTGTGTTTGAGACATGCCTTTAAAATACATGAGGTGAGAATTAGGTCATACATCAGGGTTGTCATGAACAGCTGAGACATACAAATCAGATCCAGGTATGAAAATGAAATGTCTGACAGAATCCACTTGCTTCTTGAATACATATCAAGATAGGTTCCATCAAGAGTTACATTGATCCTTTTGAGCTGCATAGGCACATCCATACTTACCAAAGTGCTGAAAGACAGAATTTCCTTGAAAACAAGACTGTGGAACAATATCTAATGATAAAGAACATAATCTTAAAAAAATAACCAAAGATTTTTTGAGACTATGAATTTGTTCCGCCAGTGCTGGACCACACTATTAGAAGGAAAATTCTGGCAAAGATTTACCTAACTATTCTGAAATGTGTTTTCCATTTCATAATGCTATTTAAGATTAGCATATGGAAATCTAGAAATAAACCAGAACATCGATTATGCACATGCTAATCTGTGAGATACTCCAAGTTACTGAAAGTAGACTATGTGACCAAAATTCTGATTTACAGTTTTTAAATGAGGAAGATATGATAAATTTATAAACACTAACGTTGTATTCTCTGGTTTGCCATATTCTGGCTTATGGAGTTAAGATGATGTACAGAGGATCTAGCAGTAAAGTGAATTACAACACAGCTCATTTTAAGGCTCTATCACACTAGTATAGTTGTCTGGTGGCAAATCTAGCATACAGGATCATACTGTAAATTGGAATTTAGATATGCTACAAAGCACTACTGACTAGGTCTCTACACCATGTGACAGTAGATACTTGAAATATAGTGATACACTGACATGTACCATCTGAAAAAGAGAACAGCTTATCGAGTTATGCCACCTCTGCACTGAACAGACATCTACAGACCATTACAAACTTTGGGGAAAATGAAATAAGAAGGATACATAAGATTATTTGTTCATCAGCAACGATTTTGTGTATGGAAGCCAAAATTCCTTTATGGTTTGGCTGGCAGTAGGAACAAAAGTTGATAAACTGACTGTCTTCTAGAACATTTTTGTGTGTTTGGCATCAAATATATGCCTATTTGGTGAGCAGTATAAAGAATGACACTATTAAGGCCTTCTATGAAATCTGTGCAAGTCAAAGTGCCATTCTGTTGTCTTGAAAGTGATTTGATAATGTGGTCTATGAACTGCCAATAGTTGTGAGTGATAATCCACCAACTTATTGAGATTGTTAGCTTACTGCTTTCACCTATACAAAATTAATTTCATCTAAGACAAAATAGTTGTGATTTACACATCTGCAGATGATTTGGTTTTCTTTACATTCAGTGGACAGAAATGTGACAACTGAGATTCATATAACTGGTTTTCAACACTAGGATGTCCTCAAAGTTCTATTATCTCTTGACTGACCATAAAAGAGAAAACAGAACGATGCACAGGTAGATAAGGTGGTATCAATCCTAGGTATAGTTGTCTACTGTCATTAGAACTGGTATTCATGAACTAAAGCATCAACATGAGGGTATGCAAAATGAGAATTTTATTTGATTTAGCTCAGGTAGGATGAGGACCTTCAGAAGATACTTTTAAGCTTTTTGGCAGTATAACAGATTAACTGGCTCAAAACAGCACGAATGGACAGAGCTCACAAGCTTTGACTGTCCTCACTTATCATCTGCCAAAGACCGGGTAACAACATTCTTCAATGTGGAGTTCTTGATCAAGTGTTGCTTGATATGTGCATTTTGCTTGCTCTGGTACAATAGCTACCGTTAAGCAATTTCACATTACTTATGAAGATCCACTTTGAACTTGTGTGTGATCTGCACCTATATATGGATTTCCTCTATCAAACTGCAATATTTTCATGGAAAAGATGACTGTAATTAATCTGATGCCCCAGGAACATACAGATGACAATGGTGGTTTTCACCAAGGTCAAATATATTAACCATCTTTCTTCAACTGCTTACTCTCCTGGATTTAGATATCAGGTCCACAGTGCCCAATGAGCCTTGCCGATCACATTTCAGTTGGCCGTATCTGACTGCAATATGAAGACATAATGAGCTATTCTGAGGTTGCAGACCATTATGGGTGTTGCCTATGGGTGATTAGGAGCTCTCAATTAAGACTGGCTAATGGTTGTATACATTGAACATCATAGAATCATTTGAGTTAGAAGGGGCTCTTAAAGGTCATCTAGTCCAACTCCCCTGCAGTGAATAGGGACACCTACAGCTCCATCAGGTGCTCAGAGCCCCGACCAACCTGTCCTTGAATAGCTCCAGGAATGGGGCACCCAGCACCTCTCTGGGCAACCTGTTTCAGTGTCTCACCACCCTTATCGTAAAAAACCTGCTTCCTTGTATCCAATCTAAATCTCCACTCTTTTAATTTCAAACCATTTCCCCTTGTCCCATCACAAAAGACACTGCTAAAGAGCCTGTCCCATTTTTTTCTTAAACTACCCTTCAGAGTCTGAAAGTGAAGCAGATTTTGCTTGATGTGTCAGTTGCTCCGTGGATTGTTTAACTTACAACTTTGCAGTAAATTTACAGTCAGAGGTACACTTCACAACAAAAGACATCTTGTCTCCTTGTTGAACAAACCTAATGCAAATAACATAATAGTTATATTAATATAATTGGAAGAAACTATCCAGAACAGCAATACAATGAATAAATTATACACAATTAGCACAGTTATTCAGTTATGTCTTTGTTTTAATGGTTTTTTTTAAACGTGTGTATCATCAGACAAAACATTTAGGTCATGAGAAAATATTTCCAACAGTATGGATTTTGAAAGTTAGTTGGAAGAAGGCATGTTCAATGCTATGATTTTTCCAATGCTGGGGCAGTTGAAACAGTGTGTTGTAGTGCATATATTAACCAGTTACTTACGCAAAAAGACACAGTGAAGTAGGAAGTGAGTACAAACATTCAAGGCAGTAAAAATGCAGAATACTGACACGTGGCTGAAAAATGTACTTTTTTGTGATGCTCTTTTAGTATCACACAAAACTAGCAACGCACTTTGAATCATTCTTTGTCAACAACCATACTTCTGACCATATGAAATTATTAAATTTAATACAGTCTTCCAGTTGGAAGAGATATTAAGAGCTCATATCAATTGCTCAGATTTTGTTAGCTTTGCTTGTTGTTTAAGAGAGTTCCAAGGTACTGCACCAGCATCATATAGGGATTTTTTTTTAATTGATTTGTACAGAAACATGCAAGTAGTAATGCATGAGGGCTCCATATATTTGATTATAATTTGATATACTATTGATAGAGCACACCAAGCTTTTTTTTGTTACATTTTATGCTGAACTGTTCCATTTCCACACCTACCAACTGCCATTACCGTTCTCATGGCTTATGATATAAAGCCAGAAGGTGGAGAACGTAAAAATGTCTTTATTGAAAACATATATTAATGAAAAAAATACTTATAGATAGACATATCTATCTACATATAATTAAGATTACATGGCATTTATATCAGCATGAAATGTAAAAAAAAAAAAAAAAAAAGTTCCCCAAATACCCCAAGATAGTAGGAAAACACTGTTAACTGTCACAATACACTCTTACACCAGTTTTGTATAAGGCTTCTGTTTTCCTGATGAACGGGACTGAATTTTTAAGTAGATCTCTGTATACATTTTAGTCATAATAAGTGCTTTATGTCACAATATATTCTTAATAAAATAAAAACTCTTGTGCTGTAATTAAAGATAGCTAGTTACTGTTTAGACAAAAATGACCTTTCAGAGAATAGACTGTGTCTAAAGTATAAGAAGTAGAATTAAGGTGCTTCCATATTTTTCCTTTCATTTTTAAAAAGTACCACACATAAAGAGCTGCAACAATTGCTTGTGGACATGCTTTTCTTTGGCTTTTACCACATTTTTAATTGCAAGCGATCCTCCATTACAGAATTTTATATTCATTACTTGATTTTGTAAAAATTGTATTTTAAAACTTAATGAAACAAAATGTCAGATTTCCTTTGTCACAGCTACACTTTTTCTCTGCGTTTCAGAATTTCCATTTGCATCAAGCAATAACTGCAAGCAACAATAAATTTAAAGCTAGAGTTTTGCATGTTGTAAACTGGGTAGGACCAGAGTTACTGACAGAACCAGCTGGTAATGCAAGATTAGCAAATTCTTTGTATTCCAACGCGTTGCCATCTAATCTGTCCTGTTTCCTCCGACACATACTAACACAATGAAGCTGGACAATGGTTCAACAGCAAGTGCATGTGATAGTTCTGGCAAGACTACTTCTGTTTTGAATAAGCACATATTTTATCCATGAGGGACTAGAAAAGCAGGGCCTTTTTCTTCAGGTCATTGCGCTTCCAAAGTGCCAGGCGATCAAACTCCTCAATGCTCATTTTGAAGACTTCCTGGAACTCCTCAGGGGACAAATGTCTCTTCAAAATGAAAACACAAAGGTATCATTAAATTCTTCTGTGCACAGGAATGCTTTTACCCTTCTTAAGTTTTAAAATACATCACAAAATAATGCATTTGGGATTACATTTGAATTCTCAAATTCTGGAAAAAAAAAATGCATCAAAACCATATTAGCTTACAGCAGCTGGGAAATGAAATTGTTAACAGTAGTGAATTTTGGAAAAAAATAAGAATAAAAATCTTTCCAACAGAGTCCCAACTGAGTGGGAGTTACAATCTTTAGGAAAAGGATGTGTTTACACATGGTGCGTGATGACAGAGCACAATGAGACAAATTTAAGCTACTCCAGGATTTTAAAGAGGCCGATATCAACATAATTTCAAAGTTGGATTTGTTTTTCCTCGATCTTTAATGAGAGCGGTGGACACCGCACTGGTCTGCTAACAGCAGTCTTGTACAAAGGAGAGAGCACACTGCTAAACTCTTAAATCCAGAATTATTCATGGGGATACAGTCATATCAGAAAGCCAAGTCTGATAGAGCTTTTTTTGAAATGCCAAGAAGTATGATTTTATTTAATGTTTCATATGTTTACATATACAAAGATAAAAGGGGAGAACAACAGCATTAAGAATTGGAAAGAGACGGGATTATGAAAGTGTATAAAGTTTGCCTAACAACTAGTAGAATATGCACACACATTATTGTGTGAATTATAAAACAATATTGTATAAAATTCTTCTGGTAACTGTGGGCTAACACTTCTTCAAACATTTGGCTTTATCAATGAATGTTCTCTGTTTCCGCTGTGTTAAGTGCGCATCATCTAAAAGGGACAGATCCAACGTAGTGAAAATTACAACTTTTAGGGTTTTTTAAAGGATGGTTTCTCCTTTTCCATAAAGCTTTCCTTGAATTTATTCTGTTATCAGCCAAAATTAGGGCAGGGAGCATGCTAACACATCCTGATAGTCCCACAATGGTTTAACTGACAACAGAGGAAACAACTGCACTGGCACTACCCTACAAAGCTACTTTTTGACCAAATTTAAAACAAAATTCTACTTTCCACTTATTAACAATGAATTTGCAATGTAAATTACACAAGGAAAATTAATGAAATTGTTTTCAAGATATCACTACATTGAATTACCTTGAATGGTCATTGTGGGCCCTCGTGGTTTCTTAAAAAAAGACAGACTTTTTTCCCCTTGAGATTCCACATATTCAGAGCAACAGTGACTAAGAGTTTGGAACAGAGCCTTCATTTTTCTCTTGACCAATGAGAACAACCCAACATAAGCACTACACTTAGCATGGAACAAATGCACCATTGCATATTTGGCAGAGCAGATCCTGTTTTGCATGGAAATGAGCAACATCTGACAATGTATTTTAGCAACAATCTCTGACAGAATTTAATTCTATGGGGTCTGGAAAGAAAAAGTAACTCCTTCTTGCACTATTTTTTTTTCATATTTTTTCTGGTTATCTAGTAGACAAATTCTAGCAAGCTTAATTTCTCTAGGCAAGAATAATGTCTATGGCCTGTGGAGTTGAAAAAGAAGTCTGGATAAGCAATATGGATCATATCTTGTTTTATCTTTCTTCTAGACTGTAGGTAATACTTGAAATGACACCTCAAGAGAAATTAGTGAGAAACTGTTGCTCATACTCCAGAATAAAATCAGAAAACTTATAACCTACAGGTAAAACTACTTTGACCATGATTCAAAAACATAGAAAAAGTAAAATTTTAAAAGGAATGTTTTCATCTTTTTTTTTTTTTTCTTGAGATACATTACAAAATTTCTTCCTGGGAATTGCTATCATCTCATCAGATCTCCTTCAACAGTGAAAGTCAACTCAGAGACAGCCAGCAGGTGCTATGTCAGGGCACAGGTCCTTCTTGTGATGTGCTGGACATTTGCTACATCTCACCTTCCCAGTCTCAGTGCAAGCTCTGCTCTTCTCTCCAATCATTTTGCTTTGCCCTCAGAGCTGATGAGCTTTCAATCCACATGATTCTATTCAAGCCAATATAAATTAGATGTGCTCTTTATTCCTCTGCATATCCCCAGATGACATCATTCCTTGCCTACATTAGTCTTCTAATTCTTAAGTTTGCTTTTACACCAGCACCTTTTTTTTTTTTTTTCAATTTTTCTTTTTTCTCCCCTTTCTCACAGAAGTTCTCAGCTGGTGCAGCCTGGTCCAAAAGCAACTGAGAGTTTCCAGTGCAAGGATACCAGCTAGCAGCAGAGACTGAGATGAGGAAAGGATGAGCTCCCTTATTTTCACCTTCCATTCCACTAGGCAGTTACTTTGCTTCTAATTCTTCTCATCTCAA
This sequence comes from Pavo muticus, assembly GCA_016647715.1. Taxonomy (NCBI): domain Eukaryota; kingdom Metazoa; phylum Chordata; class Aves; order Galliformes; family Phasianidae; genus Pavo; species Pavo muticus. Next base: position 1,233,008 of record JACDJE010000207.1, on the reverse strand, counting down.
GGACTATGCTTCCAGACTGCAAATTTAGCAAAGTTTTGTACTCCATCAATGCATTACTCACACTCAAAATTAATTCCAGAAGACAAAATTAACTCTAAATTGGTTTGAACTCTATCTGAGGATACTCATCTGTGCCCAGTGTAGCATAATTCCCACTGTCTTCCCTGCATCCCAGAAGCACTCACTGTCCTTTTTTAAACATCTTGGGCTCCAACTCCCCAGCTCCAGCTGCTTCTAACCCTAGAAGCAGCAATGAATACAGTTCTCTTTGCAGATTTTAGAATAACCCTTGATCCCAGAGAGATGTCATCAAACTGGCGATACTTCAGATGAAAGTAACAAAAGGAATCATGGGTTGCTGAGTTTGATTTATGAGGAAAGACTAAAAGGCCTAAGTATGTAAAAGCATAGCCAAATCACGACTAAGGGAAAATATGGTAAATGTCTACAAGTACTTACAGGGTCTAAACACCATGGGAATAGGCCAGTGTGGGAAGGTTATGTTCATGCTTTTCTTTATGTGACGTTAAATTTTGTCTGCACTGTTCTTGGACTTTCTTAAACCTTATAACTTTCAAAGTTCTTCCCAAAAGCAGAGAATATAGGGCTAAGAAATTTTAGATTGTTTTTTCTTCTTAGCTATTTGAATATTAATTGGTCTTAGCCGAAATATTTTCATGCAGAAGCATTGCCTTGTCTCATTACTCAAACAAAAGAAAGGAAATTGAAAATTGTGCATAGAAAATAGAGCAAGATATTAATCTTGAGGTATGAGAGAAGCCATGAACAAGGCCAAGAACTTGAGTTTTGATTTCTCTTGTTTTCAAGTTTTGGATCAGCTTAAAGTATCCATATCCAGCTAAGTTAATGCTGCATTATTGGGCCATTAAATGAATGGCTCAAGTTTTAGTAGAATTAACATTCTTTTATTATTATTATTACTAGTGCTGGCCTTGTTTCTAAGGTAGTCTGGGTGTTTTACGATATGCCAGGAACAAGTTCCTAATTCCCTTTGGGAAAATTTGACCATATTCAGACAGCTGAATTCAATCTACTTCTCTATTCTTCATCAGTGGCAAGGCTGGGCACACTGAGGACACTGAGAATCACAGAATCATAGAATCATAGAATTGCTCAGGTTGGAAAAGACCTAGAAGATCATCAAGTCCAACCACAACCTAACCATATTACTCTAACTCTAACAACCCATCGCTAAATCATGGCCCTGAGCACCACATCCAAATGGATTTTAAACACAGTCAGGGATCATGACTCAACGACCTCTCTGGGAAGCCCATTTCAGTGCTTAACCACCCTTTCTGTAAAGAAGTTTTTCCTGATATCCAACCTAAACCTCCCCTGGCACAACTTGAGGCCATTTCCTCTTGTCCTGTCACCACTGAGAAGAGACCAACCACACTCTCACTGCAATCACCTTCCAGGTACTTGAAGAGAGCAATAACGTCTCTCAGCCTCCTCTTCCCCAGACTAAACAGCTCCAGTTCCTTTAGTCATTCCTCATAGGCCATATTCTCCAAGCCCTTCACAAGCCTTCTTGCCCTTTTTTGGACCTGCTCCTGCACCTCAATGTCCTTTCTGTACTGAGGTGCCCAAAACTGAACACAGTACTTGAGGTGAGGCCTCACCAATGCTGAGTACAGGGGCAGGATGACTTCCCTAGTCCTACTCACGACACCATTCCTGATCCAAGCCAGGATGCCATTGGCCTTCTTGGACACCTGGGCACACTGCTGGCTCATATTCAGCTGACTGTCCATCAGTACACCAAGGTCCCTTTCATCAAGCAGCTTTCCAGCCACTCCTCCCCAAGCGTGTAGGGTTGGCTGGGGTTGTTGTGAACAAAATGCAGGACCCGACACTTGGCCCTATTGAAACTCATACAGTTTATCTTGGCCCATTGATCCAGTCCATCCAGGTCCCTCTGTAGTGCCTTTCTACCCTCCGGCAGATCAACATTCCCTCCCAACTTGGTGTGATCTGCAAACTTACTGAGGATGAACTCAATCCCCTCATCAAGGTCATTGATAAAGATGTTGAATATGAGTGGCCCCAGTACCGAGCCCTGGGGGACACCACTCGTGACTGGCCACCAACTGGATTTAACTCCACTGACCACAACTCTTTGGGCCCGGCCATCCAGCCAGTGTTTCACCCAGCAGAGCATATGCCCATTCAAACTGTGGGCAGCCAGCTTCTCCATGTAATTCTCCATGTAATTACATGGCTAGCTCTCCTACAGCATATATACACAATGGAAGAATTAAAAAACAAATTTCTTAATGGTATGACACAGAGGTATGTAGTAAAGGACCGAGCTAAACCTCTCCGATGCACTGCAACCCTATAATGGAAATCCTCATGTTCAGTGATCATTAAAATGAGCAGTACAGATATGTGCTCATTTTTTGCATTTCCCTGAAGAAATGTAATTAATTGCACATTCAAATACTTGCTACACCGTGCTAACTCAGAAAGAAGTGATGCTTTTTGCTGTAAATTAATGAGGCTTGTGTCTGTTTTTCTGTGCCATGTTAAAAAGCCGCGAATCATTCTAAATAGAGTTATAACATTTATTTAATTCAACGAGACTTCTTTTATACAACAATAACTGCACTTTTAATGACATTCAGAGATCTTCAAAACTAATACTGGCATTAGCATGAATAAGTCACAGTAAGGGAAAATTGCCATTAACGTACAGTTGCACTGCACTAAGCTGTGACCAGGTCATGCTGCACAAGCATGTTTATTCTGTGACAGTAATTGGATGGGAGTCCACAAGTGAAAACCTGATGATGTAGGAAATTCAGATATCATACTTCCTCATGAGTCAATACCAAACCAATGAGCCAACACACTGGATGGCAGGAGGTGATGAGCTGAAGAAAAAAAAAAAAAAAGAAAAATCGAAGTCCTAATTCCCGGGGGTTAATTAAAGCTTCCAGTTTGATTTTGTTTTTGTTTTTGTTTTCATTTTTGTTACCTAATGTACATAGAAAGTGACAGCTGAACAAAACATTACCTTTGATTGAATCCATAGCGACTCTTTCTGAAGTATTCCATTGTACAGAGTGTGATTATAATAGTTTCTCACTTCAATTATTTTTTGTTTTGACTCCTTGCAACACTTCAAAACCTCTAATCCACAAAATCTAAAAGCAAAAGCTATAGGATCTCTTCTAGAGTCTCCAAAATATAAAATACCCAAACTATGCTGGGATTTATTGGGAAAAAGTTATCCACAGGTAAACAGGCATTCATGTAAATAACCAAATTTTATCTCCTTAGGGTAGTGCAGAGTCTGTACAAGTGAGGTGTATTATTTATTCTTGCATTACAATTTAGGATGTTAAAAGTATCTCAGCTGAATACATTTGAAATAAAAACAGCCTACTCCCTCCTTCATTTTTCCCCCTTTCCTTCCTTACTCCCATTCTTCTCCTATGCCTCTAGAATTTTGACTCAATATAACTCTCAGATGCCTAAAAATAAGTTTTTGGAAAAAATTCTTGTTGACCTACTGAATTTCAAATCCTTATTTTGCATCCAGAACATCTGCACTCCTTTCTGTTGCGTTGCTGGGGCTCAGCAGACTCTTTAGAGGCTTCTTCTAAGCCTACCACATGGCTAATTACAGTTTTGTAATTAGCCATGTGCCATGTTCCCAAGGGAGTACTGAATATTATACTAATCTACCAAGCAGCTAAACTTCATGCTAAATAAATATTTCAATCTATTAAGTAATAATTACATGATGGGGGGGTGAGGGGGGAGTTAAGAAAAGGCAAGAGTTGCTACCTAATGAACTTTAAGAAGTACGTTAAAATAATGAGGGCAACTCCACTTACACTCAGTGATATCAATACCTTACCTATATCTTACTACACAGTAAAATACAGTAGAAACACTCTGAGAATAACCTGTGCCATTATTCCATCATTCAACCAAATGAATTTTTTCATACTGCCCATTACATAAGCCATTGCCCTCAACTTACTGCTGATAAAAATGTTCTGTCATTAAAAAATGATTCATAAATAAAACTAAAACTGTGCATTTATAGTGAATTAGGGAAACATATAGATGATTTTAGACATTTTAGACATATAAGTGCAGTTTTCTTAAAAAAAGTAGAGGTCAATGTCTACTAAACTGGAGAATCCAATGACATAATTTTTGTGTATTCATGGATGCTGGTGCTAGCACTTGCTTAGATATTTGTCCCAGATGCACAGCTGAGGCTCAGAGGTTTGGTTTCAAGTGATATATCTATGGTCTTTGGGACTGATCAAAAAAAGTACACTGAAGTCAACATGAAACTTTCCACATGCACTCACTTAAGGTTCAAAAGACCTTGTTCATAAAGCAGATTTTCTAGTTTCCTTTAGTTACGTGTTCTTCATATCTAATCGCTCTTCAGTCTCACACTGTTCTCACTCTGGTAGGAATTAGCTTTTTTACATATCATGCCATTTCTAATGTGTAATTTCATTTTACAATGGCTCCTTTCATAAGGACTTTGAAAACTGATATAGACATCCAGCATCGATCACAATTCAAACATATTATTAGAATAAAAAAAAAAAGCAAAACACAAATGTTTTGCAAATTAAACGGTGTGAAGTTCCACTAACATCTGTGTGAACTTTTTTAATACCAGGATCTGAACTTCATTCTGAAAGAGCTCATATGGGCAGTCTGGTCTAATGATTGGCAACCCTGCCCACGGCAGGGGGGTTGAAACTAGATGATCTTTGAGGTCCTTTTCAGCCCAGGCCATTCCATGATTCTGTGATTCTATGACCATCTCAAATTCAGCCCCAAACTACAAACTGTGCTTCTCTATGCTAAAATACTCAACATTTTGGTTTAGCCTTTCTCATGTACCCCTCATCTGAGCTCTAGAGAAAGTGGGACACACAATATTACTTGTATGACTCACATCTACAAGCTGAAGCTGAATTACTGGAAGTCTTTCCTAAAATGATTATAGCCCAAGTGGATAGAACCCAGGGCAATTATTGAAGAAAAGCTAGTGGAAAAAAGTCTCATCCTTAAAACAGATCCAGACAAGTAGCTTCAGGAGGAAAAGTGTATTTGAATTAATGTGAGCATTCTGTTCAAACAAGACCACACCCATGTTTAAATCTCTGATTTCTATTTACGAGAGAACAAGGTGGCAGAAGAAAGCTTTCTACTTGACATTCCAGAGTATTTTTTTCCTTAGCAATTGTTTCAGTTAAAGAATGAGCAGGCTCAAACAAAAGTGGAATAATTTACTTTCTACTGTATTTCATAGACATGAATGAGTAATTCTTTTAACTCTCTGATGTTCAAAAGAAAAGGCCAAAGAAACTAAGATATATCTAGATAAGAAAATCAAGTGAAAAATCTCAATTATGCGTTCCAAATGGAAGACTAACTATGTTGGTTTTCAGAACTACCAGCCTGTGACCATGAAAGAAATCTTATCCTCTACGATAAAAGCAATTTCCGGAGAAAAATAAATAAATCAAATCTATGCAGCTGTGCATGAACCGTCAAGTTGGATGTGCAGGCACTGAATTAACTCACACTTCTGTGACTCAACAACAGGCAAAGCAATATCCAAACTAAGATAAAAATAACAAGTACATTATATCAGGAGTTCAAGATATTTAAGTGCTTAAAAGTGTCAATAAGATTTTCAAAAGTGCCCACAATCCTAAGTTCTGTTGGGAAAAAAAAAGACCATGTTGAACAACACTGGGAAAACAGCAGATAAAGAGTGTACTAATTTGTACCATGTAAAGGTGATGTCATCCCAGAACCCTCTGCATATTTAACCCTTTGCATAATAAAACAATTCTTTTGATAAAATATTCCAATACTGATCAAATTACTTTGTTTTTCAAATGCTACTGCAGAAAACACTACTTAGAATTCTATTTTGTAAGTACCTCACTCTGAAGCTGCATCTTCACAGAATATGTCATGCTAACCAAATAAAGGAGCTATGGAAGTCTTCAGAGCAGGGTTGACTTTATTCACAACATGGAGAGCCTTGTCTAGCTGAATTCATAGAATCATACACTCATAGAATCATTCACGCTGGAAGGGACCCTTTAAAGGTCATCTAGTCCAACTCCCCTTCAGTGAACAGGGACACCTACAGCTCCATCAGGTTGCTCAGAGCCCTGACCAGCCTGACCTTGAATGTCTTCAGAAATGGGGCACCCACAACCTCTCTGGGCAACCTGTTTCGGTGTCACACCACCATTACTGTAAAAAACTTCTTCCATATATCCAGTCTAAATCTACTCTCTTTTAGTTTGAAATCATTTCCCCTTGTCCTGACACAACAGACTCTGCTAAAATGTCTGTCACCTTCTTTCTTACAGCCCCTCTATAGATACTGAAAGGCCGCTATCAGGTGTCCCTGGAGCCTTCTCTTCTCCAGGCTGAACAGCCCCAGCTCTCTCAGCCTGTCCTCACAGGGGAGGTGTTCCATCCATTGGATCATTTCTGCGGCCCTCCTCTGACCTTTGCAATGAGGAGCTTTCCTCTTATGTTTAATTGTAATTTGTTTTCTGCAATTTTTGACTTGCGTTTTGGCCATTCGGGGCCTGCATCTGAGAAGGATGCCAAAGCGTGCTGCTGACTTACATTCATCTTGTTTTCCAGCAGGACCTCAGGGCTTCTCCTGCAGAGCTGCCCCTCATCTTCTGTTGCCTCAGTCTTTACTGGCAGCCAGGGTTCCCACATTCCCAAACCTCTAAGTGGAACTGGAGAAGATGGGTGGCCAGTAGGGCAAGGGAGGTGATTGTTCCCCTCCATTCTACACTCATGAGGCCCCAGCTGGAGTACTGCATCCAAATCTGGGGCCCCCAACACAGGAAAGATGTAGAGCTTTTGAAGCGGGTCCAAAGGAGGGCCACAAAGATGATCCAAGAGCTAGAGCATCTCTCCTATGAAGATAGGCTGAAGGAAGTGGGATTGTTCAGCCTGGAAAAGAGAAGGCTGCAGGGAGACCTCACTGAGGTCTTCTAATATTTAAAGAGAGATTATAAACATAAGGGAAATCAACTTTTAAAAGAGGTAGATAATGATAGAACAAGTGGGAACTGTTTTAAACTAAAGGAGGGGAGATTTATATTAGATGTCAAGGGAAAGATTTTTACTGAGAGTGGTGAGGTGCTGGAACAGGCTGCCCAGAGAGGCTGTGGATGCTTCACCCCTGGAGATGTTTAAGGTCAGGCTGGATTGGGCCCAGAACAATCTGATCTAGTAATTGATCTAGCGGCTGGCAGCTGTGCCTGTGGCAGAGGGGTTGGAATCTGATGATCCTTGAGATCTCTTCTAACACAAGACATTCTATAATTCTATGATTCTCCCCTTAGCTACCTTTCCTTCAGACTAAACAATTCTAGCTCTCTAAGTTGCTCCTCACAAGACTTGTGCTCCATAATCCTCACCAGCTTTGTTGCCCTTCTCTGGACATGCCCCAGGGCCTCAATATCTTTCTTGTAGTGAGGGGCTCAAAACTGAACACAGTACTCAAGGTACAGCCTAACCAGAGCTGAGGAGCACAGGGAGACGATCATCTTCCTGGCTCCTGCTAGCAACAGTATTTCTTATACAAGCCAAGATGCTGTTGGCCTTCTTGGCCATCTGGGCACACTGCTGGCACATATTTAGCTCATGACTAGATCACTGCTCAGATATTCCTCTGGCCTGTCCTATTCCCTGGGAGTAGAGGTGCTGCTCCCCAGAGCAACAGCTCACTCCAGTTTGTCATCTACAACAAGACGAAGATGCAATTCCTTTTCTTCCCCCATACTGTATACTCCAGTCCTATGTTATTGCCTAAACTAAGTTGTTCTTTATCATTTCTCATTACAATTGCCTGAGGAATGCTGCTCTACTCATCTAACATCAAAATAAACAGCAGCGTGGTGAAGAGAAACTTCTCGAAAAATTCCTAGGCCAAATCCTTATCTTTAATAAATTCCTTGCATTTCTAATCAGCTTATACTGAAGAAAGATCCAGGATAATCATTCAAAAGTCAGAGTGCTGGTAATGTATTTAAAAATCAGCAGGTCATTTATTATAACTAGTGCTTAGTGTTGTATGTATTAGCTCACTGTTGGCATAAACATCTCCTCAAGGAGCACAAAGAGCTGAGCTACTTCTGCCTCACTGCTGAGTTAGAACAAGCAAACAAAAACATGCCGAGTGTTTCTACAGTTAGATATATGCGGTTATGAAGAAAGAATTTCTATTATTTTAAAGTATTTATTACCACTTGAGCCCTTCTAATCTTTGTGTGCCTCTTGGGCCTAGAAAAATATGCATTCTTACAAGAAAATACTAGCTCTAAGCCACGAAATATATTTCTTACAGAATAAGTAATTTAAAAAATACTCAGAATGGGAGCAAAATTAGGCAAACACTACCAACCATTAAAACCCCACCCTCCTATAATCCTTGACCATTAGCTGAGGCTTTCACTGCTGCCTCCCTTAATTTGACCCAAGGAGTTAATACCTTCTACGTGCATTTACTTTTCATGATAAGAACATACACTGCAGGAGACCTCTCTTATAATAAGACATCAGAGAATAATAACAGTGCCTTCTCCATGATATCTATGCTGGATCATTCAAAGTTCAAAACTCTGTTTCACAAAGAGGAGTTTTCTTCAAGCCAATTTGCAAGAACTGCTGAAGAAATATATCTTATACAGATTTACTTATCTCATCTGCTAAGTAGACCAGGAAATCAGAGAATCACATAGAATCACATAGAATCACAAGGTTGGAAAGGACCTACAAGATCACCTAGTCCAACCATCCTCTTATCACCATTACTACCCATTAAGCTACTAAACCATATCTCGTAGCACCTCATCCAGATGCCTCTTGAACACCGCCAGGGACAGCGACTCCACCACCTCCCTGGGAAGGCCATTCCAGTGCCCAACCACTCTTAGAGTGAAAATTTTTTTTCTTATATCTAATCTAAATCTCCCCTGGTGCAACTTGTGGACATTTTCTCAGGTCCTATTTGCTGCCTGGGAAAAGAGGCCGACCCCCTCCTCATCACAACCTCCCTTCAGGAAGTTGTAGAGTGTGATGAAGTCTCTCCTGAGCCTTCTCTTCTCCAGACTAAACATGTAAGACATCACATATAAAATTTTAAACATTCAGTACAAGACAAAATCACTCTTATACCTGATAGTCAATTGAAACACAAATGTTCTATATATCCTTCCACCGACACCACCTCTATCTTGTCCATATCCATCACAAACAGGATGTTGAGATTTGCAGCAGTGAGAACATAAGACTTCAGTCTGCAAAACTGATCTTAATAAAACTATAATATTAGAATATTGTCTGAAAAGATTTTCCAAGATAAACCACATAGGACAATGCAAAGGCTTAGCAGTGCCTTTGCATTCCTGTAGGCAAAATACAACTCTTTTAAAAGTGAAATTGGATGAGCAGGATGCAAGCAGAAGCTGGCCACCCATTCTGCTCAGATACAGCACTTGCCTCCTGGGGATCTGTCCGCACTGAATCACACTTTGTAGCATATGTGAAACACAGCTTAAGAAAAAGTGAAATCCAACCTTAATACTTGATTCCAGTATTCAGTGTCATCCCCAAAAGCTTAAAGACACCAAAAAATACTAAATGAGTCTTCTACTAGTGGACAGGGTACGTGCATGTATGTGTGTGTGTGTGTGTTTGATACTGATATGTTCCTGGGAAAACCTTCGAAACCATGTGGTCTTGGGCTCCCAAGTCCTGGGTCTTGCCCAGCCTGAAATCTGCTCAATGCACAAGACAGCAGCTAAGTTACAATCTTCTTCTTTTGCTATGAGACAAAATGATGTTATACTCTGTTTCTATGCAGAGTTACTTATTTTCAGAAATTCTGTAATGCAAAAGAAAGGGAACAGGGAGGAGGAGAAGATGCCGGCAGAGAATGCAACAGTTTGCTCCTGTCTTTCAACTCCACATATGGTTTGAGTGCTCGGATGAGTGCTGCCTGTTTTTCTACTAGTTATAATCCTTTTAAAATGCTGCTAACTTAATTGTTAAAAAAAACTACCCATCCCTAATAAATGTAAGATGATCTACAAATCTACAAAGGAGCCCTTTCTGCAGAGCAAAATGTTTAACACAGTGCAACAATCAGCAGATCAGCCTGATCCCCTTATCACTTTTCTAGTGCAGGTTGGAAGCAGACCTTATTTATTGTTCTTTTGCAAAGCTCTGTGAGATCTTTGAAGTGGTCAGGCTTCTTAAGCCATGAGGCCCAGAGCTGCACCTGGTGTGAAGCAGACTGAGCAACTCCAGTGTTAAACAAACAGCAGTCCCAGCTAAGGACAGTGCAAGAGTTATTCATAATGGCAGCCAGGACACGCATGATCCATCCAAAGCAAACTATATGTCTTCTTAAAAAAGCAAGCTAGAGATGTATTTGCCATATAGACCGGGCTGATGTCTTTAAACAAAGCCTCTATTATTTAATAGACATGCAAATATATATGTACAAAAAATAATCCTTTATAAGATGTGTCCAGATGAGTACTCCTCCCTGTTCCTTCTTCTGGATTCATTATGCTTTTATTATGGATCTGATGCCTTGCTATACCCCAGGCTTAAAACAGCACACATTTGAAGCTCTCTTTCCCTTACGACCAAATCCATACCACTTGCTGGGTATTCAAGCAGCAAACACATTGAAGCATTTAAGGAATGTGCAGCATGTCCAAAACATACTATTAAAGTTTATTAATTTTTCTTCTTTTCTTTTCAAGTGATCAAGTTAAAATACTTTACATTTATTTAAATATAAAGCTTCCCAAAAGTCTAACACTGTTAAGCACACAGATTTTTTCTGAACTCTCTTCTTCTTAATGGTAATTCACACAAAAGTACAAAAGTTTAATAATTTCAATGAGTCTTTACTCAGTCCTGTCATTACTGAGGCAAAAAAAAATAAATCTCATGAATTTTGCCTGAGTATCAACTTCAGGATACGGCCTTTGGAAACTACACTTCAGGATAAGTTATGTCTGCATTTCTCTGAATTTCACTACTATTCTTTGAGAGAGGTGGATGCTACTGCAAATGGATAATACGTTCTCAAGCAATTATGTACCACACAGTCAAAGGGGAGACCGAATGAGAGAATGAAACAGAAACCGATTCATTTACTTGCAGGATAAAGAAAGTTTTTTTTTGTTTGTTTGTTTGTTTGTTTTTAATTCTCAGGTTATTCAAGCAGATTCTTTTATAATAGGAACTTAAAAAACTGGTTTCCACCCATCTAGTTTGGACTTCCAATATCCCATAAAATCATCCAAAACTAATGGATACTATTGGTATTTTTTTGAAACCCTATTTTATCACACATTTGCCTGGTTTTGGCTACTCTGTTCCCTTCAAATTGCCTACATACTAGTGTTTTGAAACAAAATATAACATATAGTGCTATTTCTCTCTTCTTTCATTGGGTATAGGAATAGCTAAGGTGGTAAACAAACAGGATGAAGACTTGCAAAGCCATCAAGCAAATATTATTCCTACCTCCAGTCTGGTCCTGTCCACATCCTTGGGCAATTTCACACGAACTCGGTTTGTTACAATAAGTGTCTCATAAGGATAAATCTGTTAAAAAGACAAGAGCATATGAACTCCAGCCAAATCTGATTCTGATGTGTGGAAATGACAGCATGGGGGACTTACTAATTTCAAAGGTACATACTTGCATCCTCATTTGACAAACATTTCACTGGGTCAAAATTGACAAAATAAAGTAAAAAAAAGGGAAAAAAAAGGAACACGTGTAACCTTGCTAGGAAGTGCTGAATCTGATTGTTCTTCCAGTGTTGGAAAAGCCCTTCTTACCTTGTATTCTGCAAGAGAACAAGAATAGGTTCACAGTTTAGAATTTATAAGCTTCTTTCAGAGTGACCATAATGAACATTTAGGAACATTAGTAATTTGGTATTCTACTGTATTTCTCTTATGGTTTTCAATAGTTATTGGATAACTACATGTGTTAGAAGCATTTGAGTCCAATAGTCTGAATGCATATAGCACTTATATAAGTCCCCCAAACCAAAGCTTATTACAGAAAATCCATCTCTTGCTGCCATTCAGTGACTGTGTCTGGCAAAAGTGGGAATTTTGTATACAGTTAAGTCAGACTGTCATCTGAAAATCCCACCCATATTTTTTTTTACTGAAAACTGTTACAATATATGGATAATTACAGGCATGTCATCTTGGGAACATACACAAAAATCATCAAGTTAATACAGTATTCCAAGATGCCAACATCCTGCACTTCGACTGACTGCAGTGGAAATAATGATAGAAAAGAGAACATAGCAATTTTTTTCTTTTTTCTTTCTTTCTTTCTAATTTATTATTATTATTATTATTATTATTATTTTGCTGAGGGAATTGCTCATGGATCTGAACTAGTACAAGAGTATTCTAGTTAGGCCAGTGTGTTACTAAATATGACTACCATATGGTCATCTATTATCATATACAATGATGATTAAATGTGATCAGGACTGCTAGCATGTTTTCATAGACTTCTTTATGATCTGAAATGAGTGTATTTTTCAAAATCTACACTGCCAGCTATTCAGACAAAGGTTTCTACCAATACAGAGCCATCAAGTGAGGCACTGGAGTAAGATTAAAACAAATTAAGTGACTTGGAAACAAAATCCTTCTCTTCTCCATCTGAAGGTTCATGCTCCTCAATTTCTCAGTTCTTTTGAAAATTCCAACCAACTTCCATATTAAGCTCACATTCCTCTTAAACTGTTATCTAATAAATTAATAAAAATAAATTCTGCTTTTAAAATTCTGTACATTTCAGCACCGTTGTAGGACAAACAAGAAGCACAATGAATGTTTGTGGTGGTTTTTTTTTTGTTTGTTTTGTTTTCTTTTGTTTTGTTTTCCTTCCCAATCAGATAAACTAATCAATCCTTCAAGACATAAGATTCTTCCTCTCTTTGATATGAGAACACCACCTGCTTAGCAAAGAGAACCATTGGGGCTGTTCGCACACATTCAGGATACTGGCATAGACTCAACATTGTTACACAGCTGTATAATTCAGGATGTCAGTCAGACCTTTATATTCAATCAGATAAAAAGAAAATTCTCTATGACGAATGTGATACTGAGCTGGTTCTGTACCATCATTACATGAACCATGTGAAGATAACAGAGCAGTAACCCTTTGGGCAAGAGGTAAACAAGAATCCTCAAAGGAAAAAAACATGGAGTGCAAATGCTACTGCAACGTACCTTTCATCCCCCAGCTCGCCTCCTGGTCTGTTTCATATTGGCCCATATGTTCAGGCTAGAAGAGAAGAAAAGGAGCAAGGTAACTTCAAAATACACACAGACACAAAGTATCCCTCTGCACACCGTTGAGAGAAAAAAGAGAAGACAAGAGGTACCAGAAAAACAAGATAAAGATTCTTCCGAGACAGAAAATAAATGAAGTTTCATTAGAACTTGACTAATGCTCAAAGAGGGTATCCAAAGCACCCATCAGTCTAGAGGCACTGAAAGGAGCTCTGCCTGCAGCAGAGGATGGATTGTCAATGAGTGTATGTCAAACTGGGACTCACTGCATGTGCAGTGTACTGTCATTACTATACATTTCCATAACCACAGAATGCTGGCATGTGATTGTCACTCAGAGAGGCAGCTACACAGTCCTATCAATCTCATCTTGTCCCACTGTCTTTTTTCTCTGCTGGAAAATGCTTTGATGATGATAAGTATTACAGGAGACCTGAAAGGCGCCATAACTTTTTTGTTGTTGTTGCTTCTCTTAGAGTTATTTTCGCCTGTTAGGTACACATTGTACCCACAACAAGGCTCATAAGAAACTGCAAGGCTCCTTATTGTTTGTTTTTATTATATGACACATCACCAGGATGGTTGATTAAAAATAATAAATCACAAATACTGGTATAAGCCTACAGCACAGAGAGCAGCCACTCTGAGGAGAATTTTGGTCTAAAGGATTTGATCATTTTCAACTTTCCTGCAGCTCTCAGATACTAGGTTGCCCCTTTTAGACGGGACAAATGCTGCCACCTGCTGCTTTCACATCACATTACATGGCTTAAGCCTGCAAAAAGTATACCAAGCACTGCATCTGCACTTTCTGATGGCTTTGGCTTACTTCTCAACAATGCACAAGTCACTCACTTGCTTGGTCCAGGCTAGTGTTAACAGTTATTGTGAAAAGTCAGATAAAAGTTGCTGACTCCTAAGTGGGGACAGGTTTATCTAGATCTTTCCAAATTCATAAATCTAATTCGGTTAAGTTGTGTTGCTACTGGTTTCTTCAGAAAGGAATTCAAGCAATCAGGTAGTTGGAGCATCAACAGGCACAACTAGTCATGTAATATTAACTCAAAGGGACGGAGACTTCAGTAACTACAAAAAAATCAGTTTAGGTGCTCTCTGACAGCTACTTTCTTGTAGCTTCTTCTAATAACCTTCAGTTTAATTCATTACTGGGGGAGTTTAATCCCACCCATATGGCTGAACAGTCCCACGTTTCTCAACATTTCCTCAAAATAGAGATACATCAGGCCCTCCATAATCTCTGTAGCCCTCCACTGGATCCTCTCTAGAAGCTCCCTGTCTTTCTTGAATTGAGGAGCCCGGAACTGGTAACAGTACTCCAGATGAGGCCTCACTAGGGCAGAATAGAGGTGGAAGATCACCATCCTCACCCTGTTGCTCAAACTTTTTAATGCACACAAGATACCGTTGGCCACAAGGGCACACTACTGGCTCATGGCCACCAGGACACCCAGGTCCTTCCCCACAGAGCTCCTTTTCAGCATATCAACCTCTAACCTATACTGATGCATGCAGTAATTCCTCCCCAGGTGTAGGACTCCGCATTTGCCCTTGTTGAACCTCATCAGGTTCCTCTCTGCCCAACTCTCATGCCTGTCCACATCTCGCTGAATGGCAGCACAGCCTTCTAGGATCAGTCAATCCTCCCAGCTTTATATCATCAGCAAACTTGCTGAGGGTGTATTCTATCCCTTCATCTAGGTCACTGATAAAGATGTTGAACAAGACTAGGTATTCCCTGGGGAATACCACTAGTTACAGGCCTCCAACCAGACACTGCACCATAGATCACAATCCTCTGAGCTCTGCCAGTTGGCCAGATCTCAATCCAACTCACTGCCTACTCATCTTCCTAAGCTTCCTCACATGGATGCTGTGGGAGATAATGTCAAACACCTTGCTGAAGTCAAAGTAAAAAACATCCACTGCTGTCCCCTCATCTATCCAACCAGTCACAACATTACAGAAGGCTGCCAGGTTGCTCGACCATGGTTTCCCCTTGAATCCATGTGGACTACTCCTGGTAACCTTCTTTTATTCCACTTGCTTGGAGATGGCATCCAGAACAAGCTGCTCCATCATTTTCCCAGGGATGGAGGTGAGGCTGACTGGCCTGTAGTTTCCCACCTCCTCCTTCTTACCCTTTTTGAAGACTGGAGTGATGTTGGCTTTCCTCCAGCACTCAGGCAACTCTCACTGTTCCCCCCTGCCTTGTATGATGCCTGTCTGTGTGAATATACATATATTTCTCTATATATATTTAAGAAATGCTATGGATATGGGCTGCTCTACCTTTGCTCTAAGATCATTACTTGCCTAATTAAAGGCTTAATGCTGTCTATCATTAATTCAAGATATACTGTGGTCTGTTATTATGCACAGCCTGTACATTTTTCCTAATGCTCATTCCACACACAGTTAAAACAAAAAACTTCAGTCTGACTCCTGCAGACAAAGTGTAACTCTCACAGGTTAAAAAATTGTCAGGCAGGGTTGGTAGCCAAAACACCTGTGAAGCATTATCACTGAGTAAATTTTTATCTAGTTTTCTATTTATGATACACTGTTACCTGGAAAATACATTTAATTGCATACCTACCTGATGCAAGCCATTCCTTCCATAGCCAGGTAGAGAAGTAGATTTAGAATATGGAAATCCTGTAAAAGACATGACAGACAGCTACATCATTTGTGATACACAGTTGTTTTTTTTTTTTGTTTTTTTTTTTTTTTTGTGTAGTCCTTTATAATCTACAAAAACCCAGAAATCAGGAAAATAGCCAGAAATGGCAATTGCAAGGTAACAACGTATATCCTAGTCATGGGATGAAGTACAGCTGAGTAGTACTCATCTTTTCTCTCTATATCATGCACATGGTTATACATAACAACGTCTGTAAATCACAGCGCAGCAGGATACAATCACTGTAGTGGGCACAACAACAGAAGATTTGTGGGACTCACTTTATGGAAGCATCATGAAGCTACATAATGCAAAACAGATTTGAGAGCTTGTAAAATCTCAGCTCCCCAGCTAAGTGCTAAACCATAACTTGAAAAAAGAGGTACCATTATTTTAGAGTTATTCCACTTCTCATCATGATGTATGTGGTCTATTTTGGGTTTTGTTTTTTAAAAGGTAAGGGTTGGTATCTCACCAATCAGAAAAAAAAGAAACCAACAAGAAATTAACTTACACATTTTGCATCTCTACTACTTCATTAAAATGTAAATGAAAGTATTACAGTGGAAATAAGTAAAAGGACAAATGCTGAAGGGAAAGTTTTAAGATAGATAAAATTCACAAAGTGATGTTACTATGAACAAACTGAATCTAGTACAGCGATGAAACTACACAGTCAGTAGGAAACAACTGACAGTCAGAGGGGAACAGCTGAACTGCCTTACTTTTACGACCAGGAGTTTAATAAGAAAGTTTGGATGATCCCTTTGTCAGTAAAGGTACAAACAGTGTTTCAGACCAGATTTTGGTTTATAAAAAATAATGATGTATAGAAGTGATAGTATGAATGAGTTTATATTAAACAGAAGATAAACAAAGGTTCTGTAATAAGCATTCTTGATTCCAGTACAGGAAAGTTTGATAATTTGAGGCAATGAGTTAGGAGAAGTAAGTTAGCTTAAAGAACTGAATGTACAAGGCTACTTTCTGCCAAAAATGTTGGCAATTTGTGTCTAAAGGGGAATGCAGGAAGGGAATCCAGACACTACTGGATTAATAAGTACCCTAAGGAGATTATTAGGAATAAGTGTACAGAAAGAAAAAAACAAAAGATGGATCAGCACAGAGCTCACGGTATGCTGAGATAAAGTGAGAACTGCCAGGAGTCAAGCTGAGTTAAACACTGAAAATGATATTAAAACAAATAGCAAAAGGTTCTCCAGCTATATAAACAAAAAGTGAATAAGGAAAGAAGAAATGGGATCACTGTGTCACTACACAGGAGAGGGAAAGGGGAACGTAGGTGGGGCTCCAACACTAGAAGTATTTCACTTCAGCTCTCAGGAACAAATGTAGAGTGCTGAGCAAGGAGAGAAAAAGTTGTAGGCAAATGAATCACACTGTGATAGAGACATAATTCAAAGCACTCTGTACAGGAAGCTGATAAGCTCAAATAAAATTGGAAGATTAACTTAAATCACTGGAGAACAGCAAGCATAATTTTATTCTTAAGAAGAGAAAAAGATACTCAGCTTCTATCAGTTTGTTTCCAAGAGAAAACTTTAACAAAGACCAAATAAAAACATGGAAGTAAACAGAAAATCAGTTATATTCATGTTGATTTTGATTCGTTTAATACAAGTTAAAGACACAGTGCAAGACTCCCCTGCTAGCTCTCTTCACTAAAAGAAATGACTTCTGTGCAAAATAAATTTTATCGGAATTCATCTAAGGAGATATCATTAAAATCAGTATGTTGCTGCACAGGAAATTAAAGTAAAACCAGAGGACACGGAGTTTTTATCAGAAGAATTATAGGGCATGTAAGGAAAAAATGAAATATGAAAAACAGGTAGAGAGAACTGAGCAGTGCTGAGAGAGAAATGTCAACATGGACTGGTGTTGAGTTGAAATCGCCTAATATTTCCACTAACAATCTGGACACCAAAAATAGTAAAGGGCTAATAAACTTGACTGTCTGCACAAAGTTATAAAGTATTGCTAATATGGAGGAGGATTGGGGTATCATAAGGAGCTGGGACAATCTTAAACCTTAGAGAAATTGAAATGGGATGCAGTTTAATAATTCATGGGAAAAGTGATGCACTTAGGGACTAATAAATATCCCACACTTCTATTATATAAGCTGAGATTATTTGGAGACAATAGGAAAGCAGCCAGGCTTAGTTATACAGCTCAATGATGAGGTGACTAAGGGCTATCAAAGTAAGTTTAAAAATGATAAAAGTTGGAAATGTCTGTCTTGATACATTCCAAATATGGAAATAATTGCAACATTTCCAGGCCGTGACAGGACATCATGAAAGGATGTTCTACTCAAGTGGGTTAAATTAAATTCACCAGACATGTGGGCCTACAGGATAACTGGGAAAACAGAAGTTCGTCACAAGAAAAATGGATCAATGGGCTCAACATTTAATCTAGCAAAATGAGGATAAAAGTAAAAGATGCTTCAGACACATAACCAGCTGTCATCTGAGAAGTGGTATCAACGATGAGCAGAACTTCTTTTGTTGGCCCCACCGGGGTCTCCCATAATACAGGAACGGAGCGGTGAGTTAGATGAATCATTTATCTCTTCCAGCTTGGAAACTAGAAATCTATCATTGCTGGTTATCTGAATGGCAGTGACTCTATAGGACAGAGTGCAACTGCCGTCTGTACTCCTGCTTGGAAAAAGATGCCAGTGTTGAACATCAGCATGGAGTTCAATTTCTTGGCATCTTGGCTACAGAGAGGTTGAGTGGGATTTGTTCCATCATCAAATAGCCTTTCAAAGTTATCATGGAAAAATGCTCTAAAGCAAAGAGCATGATTTGAAAACATGGTTCACTTCAGCACACAGCAGCTCAAGTGTTGCCTCCCAGGCTGCCAGGACTGAGCCACATGCACAGGCACAAGCGACATCATGTGGTTGGCTGGAAAAAACCCTAGAGGTGAATTAAGCTGAAAGAGCTCAGATCAATCAAGAAAAGAACCAGTGACTCCAGTGTGAAAAGCATTTCACTTAGCATCTCCTTCTCCAGAACTTATTTGTGAACTTAACTTTTTATTTTGCTGTTTCTTTATTTTTATTATAATGGTAAAATACAACACCAACATCCACCAATCACATATTATAGCTCATTATCATAACAAGCTACTGTTGTATATTTATAAAAAATTTTTTGGAGTAACTGGCCAAATCAAAGCACTCTTTTTCTCTAAATAGGTGTTATCTGAACTTCAGCAGCTACTTGATATAGCTACTGCTTCTTCCAATATGACATTCTCTCTAGCCTGGATACTGTGAGGTTGTTTTTCAGTACATCACGTACACATCAACAGTGAGAGTTACAAACCTGGTTAGATGTCTGCCTCCCTAACTATGTGAAACAATGACTAATGGTAAAGTATAAATTAGTAAAAATGTATGCATAGAGAAATAAGACACATGGACATGGACATGGATGTAAGGAGATGTTGTCGCTGTCACTTAGTCTTCAACCGGGCTGCACACAAGCAAGTTCCACTCTAGATACCTGCCAATCACACAAGCCCAAATATATTATTTTGAACACACAGCTAGAGAGATGTGACTAAATATCTTCTAGAGCAGAATAATACTTCTTCAATTTGCTCATAGGTTGGACAAACGAATGCAGAGATGTTTGCACGGTATGTCTGGATACATAGCCAGAGATTCACAGTCTGATGCCTGCTAACTCCTCCATTCTCTATGTAATAATTTTGCACCAAACCAATATTTGAAACATGTATTTTCTCTGATTCTGACTGTGCCACAGAGATGGGGCTAAATATCAGAGCTAGAGATCTGGGCACTCTCAACCATACACGCAATAGATAGAGAAGCTACTGTTTACATCCTAATGACTATGCAAATGATAGGTGTTAGCTGCATAGGTGATCAGATCTAGGCTTTCCTTGCACAGGATATGCAACAAAACATTATGCAATGTTTGACGATGACTAAGGAATCAAATCCCTTCAGGTTAGACCAGTGTGACGGATTACCCAAAATAACTTCTCTTTTTTATCTTGTTACACCCTTGAGACAGACTTTGCATCATCTGTTTTTCCTCTTCCTTGCATAGCTAAGCCATAATTTCCTTAATAGAAGTTGATGGAGCCAGCTATCACATTACCAAAATGCCCACAAGACTGACATACTGGCCTTGCTGCCAGACATGCCTCACACTGGATACATTCTTTTGGAAAACTGCTTCCCCAGCTTGTTCACCCCAGATGACCTGCTACTGCTGTATGGCGTAAAGTGGAGGACGCAGGGAGATAAATGTCCCAGTTATCTGTTAAAATTCACTTAAGCTATTTTTCATCATTTACACAATGTAAAAGTATAATTCAGACCTGATTCTGATGACCATTTTCTGCATCTCATGCCCTGCTGAAATGCAGAGGAAAGAAATGTAAAACGTACTGTTTTTTTTTGTTTTGTTTTCTTTTGTTTTTGTGGTCTTCAGATCAGTTTTCAGAAATGAAATCTTCCCATTATTTCACCTGGTTACCCAATGTCTGGAAGGTTTCTGTGAGCTTACAGCTATGACTAAGAAAGATATAAAAATTCCTGTTCTAAATTAGTCTTTGGAGCAAGTCCTCCTTACACTTTATCATGATACTGAAAAAATGACTCTACCAATATATAGAATGCAGATTAATCCTTGATACAATCTGCTCGATACTACTACCCTGCTTATTGAAAATAATTAGCATATACATAGGTGCCTTTACGTATTAATGAGGGACAGGTATTTGTTGTAAGTAAATTTTCCTCTCCAGGGGTAGATGATATCCTTATATAAGCAATGGTCCTTCTTTCATTAAGAAAACTCTACAAATATTTTCAAGATTGAAATTTGAAGATGCTGATCACTTACAAGCCATAGCCAAACAAATATATGTCATTATGATAGAGAAATAAGGAACAAAGCAAACCAGGGACAGCCTACAGCCACCTCTCTCTGCCCCACCCCTGTTGGCCATATATAGCTGCCCAGCAGGCAGTACTCACGGGAGTACATGGCGGTGGTGCCCTCCTGTGCTCTCTGGAAGTTTTCTCTGTCAGTTCCAGGAGTAAGAGACAGGGATCGGGTATCTGAATCTGGGGAATTAGTTCTGGTGTCCATATCCCCTTTCAGAATAAGCCAACTGGTCTTCAGCTGAAGAAAATAAAAGCCTGTTATAGGAGCCAGATTGAACTCATGCCCTACATCACTTGCTAGCTCCTATGTTTATGCTCAGTACAGCCTGTACCAATGGTCACAGCCCTACAGTTACTGAAAACTTTTAACTTCCATCTGGGCTGAGGATAGTTTCTCCGTTAATTAAATTGCCCACTCTGCCTCACTTTAGAATTTTTGTTATGTCTTGTTTGTATCATTAATCCATTATAACATTTTTCTAGTGTGTTAATGCACACCCTTATACGTTAACACATTCACCAATATATGCACTGAGATTCAATGAAAATCCTTGAATTTATTGCTATTGCTTTCTTTACCATGAAATGCAGATTTTAAACACTCTGGAAGAGAGATTATGCTTGACAGATCTGAAATTATCTTTTGGAAAGACCTAAAATCAGTAAGATTCACTTCAGATATATTAAATAATACCTTGAAACATAACCATGTTTTATAAAAGAATTGCCTGAAGAAAAATAAACAAACTACCTTTTGTTCTTTCTGGTTATTACCTTCTTTTTGTCCTGATCCAAACTTCCATCCTCCCCTTCTGATCTTCTTAGTGCTGAAAGATTAAATTTTTAAAAATTAAAACTGATTGATTTTTGTGTTCTGTTTTGACTGTCTTCACGTTCTACATATTTTCAAAAGGAGAAAAAAAGCAATAAAAAAACCTGAAGTTGGGCAGAAAATTGGATCCGTAGAGCTATGGTGTCATAGAATTACTTAACGTTTGGAAAAGATTACGGGAATACTAATGCTATAGGCATGTAGTAAATGCAGAGAATCCACTCTTGCTGAATTTTTAAGCTATCATTTTAGGAAGAAGCTACTCTTGGGGAATGGCAGGTGTTAAAAAGTCCAGATTGTAACTTAGGGACAGGTAGATCATTGCTCCATTCTTCTTTGTTACCATGATTAAAAAAGTACATATGGTTATTTAGCTATTTGGTGCTCTGCACATCTGGGCCTCCCACTTTCCTCAGTAAGATAAGCAATGATGGCGAAGAAGATAGGTACAAATTTGGTATTACCTCTTCGTGATACTGCAAGAAAGGTTGTGTCAGTACAGTGAGAGTAAAGGAGGAGTAAAGGAGAGCAGGTAAGGAGACTGCTGCTGATTCCCACAGAGCTGCAATCATCAAGTCTCAGATAAAGCAAAAGAGGTCTCTAAAATTCACATTTGTTTCTCACCTATATTTTCAAGAGCCTTTGATAAAAGAAAATATTTACCTGTTGCTTCATTCTCTTGTGACCTTCCAACTTCCTGAGGAGAAAATCTCAACACTGAAAACCTAAAAGTTACAGGATAGTTCCCAACCACTAAAGGTGTTTTTTTCCTGCGCTTTTCTTTATCATACCAGAGACAGATTTATACCTCAGATAGAATATTACAGAAAGTTTTTGTGACAAATTTCACACTATTTCAGATAACTTCCCAAAATCTAAATGCCTCTTGCCTTTATATCACTTGAAGCTGTTGCATGGAGTAAAACAACTGGAGTAATGCAATGACGTAGCATAATTTTAAACCCATGTGAGGTTATAGCAAGGGGACTGTCTGCAATATCTGAGTTCAAGGATAACACAAGAGCCCCATGAACCACAACACAACTTTACAGCAAATAAATCTATGCAGCCTGAATTTCATCAGTGCTGAGCTCCAGCTTCACAGGTACAAGACATACTTGGTTCTGCTGTGAGTCCCGATGCAAACTTTACCTTTCACATGGATCAGTGCTAATATTGCTGCAGAACAAACCTCTTATTATTAACTTTGAACTGTGTTCAAATGTTTCTGAAATATCAGTGCACACAGATGGATGTCTATGCTGGCTGTGGCACACTTCACTTTCTGACTCCAGCTCTCACCTGATCTCTCCTATGAGCCACTTTTCCACCACATTTTTTTCATTCTGAAGTTTAGTGTTTAAAATAGAAACACAGAAGCTGTAGCTATAGCAAATCTGTTGGGCACTGCTGTAACTGAAACTGTTCAAAGCCAAATGTCTTGGAAAAGCTCCGTGCACTTTTTGTTTTAAAGAACATTTTTGTACTTGTTTGTTCAAACTTGGTCTCTTCAACAAAGGAATGTTCCCTGGCTCCCTTTCAGCATGCACTGGCTCAGTGTCCCTTTAGCTTGAGGAGCTGACTCATCAGTTGCTCATGTGTTCATGCTTTAGCAGAAGGATTTACAAGGATACAACTTCTGCCGGCAGTTCTTAACTGCGTATCTCACTAAGAACTTACATAAAATACCTGGCTTGGAAGAAAAAAAGCTGCTGTTTAGAAACTTCGCAAACCAAAAATATCAGTAAAATTAAACGACACAGCCAGAACATAGGAGATCAGGGCCACATCATCAGCTTGTAACAGCTGCTGAAACTACGCTGATTTACAGCACATCAAGTTCTGACACTTATTTTGTAACTTTGCCTTCACTCTTTTCAAACATTACTGTAATATACAGCTCTTTCCTTTGTCAGTACTGGTGCTTTTTTTTTCTTTTTGTTTGTTAGTTGTTGGGTTTTTTTTGTTTGTTTGTTTGTTATTTTGCTCAGCTTGAGAACTTACCACAGATGATTTGTGTACCTAAAGATAAGGAATTAGAGAGTTCGGGCTGACTGTTTTGTGGACAGCATGACATCAAGCATTAGAACAAAAAGATGATATCTTTTTCCCTTGGAGGTAAAATTAGTATGACCAAGATTAGGACACTGTGAGCAGAAAAAAAAATCTATCTAAAGTGCACTGAAACATCAGCAAAGTCTGCTCAAAACCATACCCAGAACAACCACAGAGGTTATCTAAATATTGATGACTCGAATGTGCAATTACTTGAGCATGAAACATTTTGGTTACAATAAATGTCTGCAGGCTGACTCCCCCATACCATTTGTCCATATTCTTTCTACTCCTACTCTACTGGATCTAAACTAGAACTTCCATCAAAACAGAGGTGTCATTTGCCATGAAAAGTCATATAAAAAATTAACTACTTAAAAAAGCTTATTTTTGACTATGGTAATCAAGTACTTTAAAATTGGCCCTCTGTTACCGCAACAGGAACATGTTTTAAATATATTTTCCTTGTTCTGACCACGAGGCCAGTGATATATCTACCAGTTTCCTAACCTTTCCCATGGAAAGCTAATAACTATCTGTTAGTATACGTGAGAACAGGTATGTGAGGCTTTCTTACTCTTGCATACAATGTGGGAAGCCTCTTTCCTCAGAAGGTGCTGCTGGAGATGACAGGATGGGAGAAGTTGCTCCAATAGAGACCTACCATTGCCATGAAGAATGGCACAACTTCTATCTTGCTTTCATCAACAAAGTCCCTTGTTGCTGGGTCTACCAAAGGTTTTCCAATCATATTTTGCCACCATTATCAGCTACTAGATTAATTTTTAACTTTCACGGTGTGATTATATTAGATCTTAATACTATATCCTAGTAATATGCAGCTTGAAGATAAGTAGATATTTCATGTAGAAGTTGGACTCAATGCTTCTTGTGGGTCCCTTCCAACTCAGGATATTCTATGACACCATGGTGTACATCAGTTATCAATAAACATTTTTTCTCCAGCGAAATAGAAGTCAGAATTATTTGCAAAAACTGAATATTCCAAGGCATGTTGTGAATACAGGAGAGCAACTTCCTATATATACATATTGTATTTCTTTCCATATATGAGAAAACTGCTTTTAAGTCATTATCTGCTCTAAATTACAAAGACAAGTCAAAATATCATAATTCTAGTTTTAGAGAATTTACAGAATCCTTGGACATCATGTTATATGAAATGCTATTTCATTTTTATGTTACCTTTTTTTCTTTTTCTATTTTAGATTATGAGGGTTTTGAGATAATGAAACGGAAAGACTACAGCAAACATAATCACAAGCAATATGCATTTCTTTAGAAAGATATGTAGAGAAACTGCAACAGAGAAAAGCAGACTGTACCATGCTGTTTGTAGATAGGAGGTTTCCTATAGATGTTATCTTTTACGCCAGTGTCTGAGGAAGAGGAAAGAGAAAGGAAAGAATAAAAGAGTAAGCAAGCAGGTCAGACTATGCTGTTCTCATCTCCTCTCAACAACACTAAAATGCAAACACTTGAGTAAAGACAACAGATTACATCAGTGATTTGTCTTTCAATGGCTATTATGTGAGAGTAAAGACTTACCCATCATATTTATATATTTAAAATATTTAGGTGGTCTAAATTGTATGAACCTACCTAAAATGTATGAATGACTCTTATGTCCCTCAAAATGCTTTCAGATGCCTTGAATGCTGCACAACCAATATATACTTCTTAGAAAACAAAGATAAACTGGTTATACTTGTTACTATTTAAAAGAAAATTAATGTAATTGTAGAACAGACTACTGTAACAGTCACAGTTGAAAAGGAACTGTTTCTCCATTAATTACAATGGAATTACACAGTCAAGTATAGATGTTTATACTACAAATGCCTAATATTCTTGTGTGAAATTTCGTATCATGACCATATATTGAGTTGTATAGTTGACCTGGCCTTCCAGAAACTTTTGGAAAGCCCCTATGGCAACAGTCAAGTGTTCCTGTATCACTCCCACGTTAGAAATACTTAGTACTACGGACCTGAGCAGATACAATTCCCAATCATAGTGTGCTCATAGAAACACTAATTCCGGAAGCTAAACAATTTGAAAAAAAAGAAAAAAACAATTCCACCAGGCAGGCAGATGTTCTGTGCAGTCAAAAAGCTAAATAATGTGAATATAAATTTGGAATGCTTGTTACTGAATGTGAACTTGAAAACAGTATGTGTACAAAGACAGTCACTGTAAGCTTCATGGGGGCCCAAAATCTTTCACCAGTTTTCAATGTCTATATTAATACGATTCTCTAATTCAGAAAGTGGATGAATAAAGAAAAGAATAAAACAAAAAAACCTATGCAGCGTTGGCAGTATAAATAATTGTATCTTGGAGGCTTAATAACATGTGCTATCTAATGCAATTTTTTAAATATATATAAACATGCAGCATTCTAGCTCCTTTATTTCTGAGACCAAACTTAAAGAGTCAACAGATTTCACTCATGAACAGTTTTCTTCTCTTGCAGATCTAAGTTCACAAATCAATGCAAAAAACCAACCAAACAAAAAACAAATCCATTTAGAAGAGAACAAACACGTGCCAGCAATTGAAGATCAAACGCTAAGCAGTGAATGCCTACCTGGAATATGGAAATGCCTAGGAGCCTGCTGATAGACAGAAGGCGAAGATTTGCTGTCTGAGTACATGGATAAGCTTGGAGTGCTCCGACCACTTTCACTGCCTCCAAGGGGAAGAGCAAAGAAAGCAGATACAAGAAAAAAAATGGAAAGCAAAGTAGAGTATTTCAAGCATAAAGGCTTGTTCAGAATGACTTGTTAATCCAACAGTTTTAAATAACTATGAAACTCATTATTTTTCAGTACAACGTATTGGCTCAATTGCCAAACATCTAAATGACAATGAATATCTGATAGATAATATCAGATTAAACTGCAGCCTTGCATCCTGTCTTTGAAACTAAAGCTCCTCTTTCAAAAACAGTCATGAACAGAATAAACAGATAAGCACATTCACAGTCTTATAATGTGTTTTGCATAGCCTTACAAGTTTTTGAAAACTTTAATGCTATGGCTCATAGCCTGCCCTTAAAACTAGCAATATAATAATTCAGTAGTATTTAGCAGGACTAGACCGAAAACAGGAGTTATGGTTACGTAAAATGTCCCTGCATATATCAGTAACAAAAACAGATGTTGAAATTTGGTCCTTAATTGCAAACTTGCCCCACAAGTAACATGCCACAGCATTTTATATTTATGCAAACAAAGTTGGATTATCAAGTCATGGATCTATAATGCCATAGTCACTTGATAAAATTTGAAGATATGTACAATATTGATCTGTATACATTTTTTCAGTTGTTTTGTCAAATGTTCCTAGGTGCCATTCATTTCCTCTTAGTTTATTTCCCCAAAGTACACTCTATGGCATTATAGTGCAGCTTGGCAAACAAAAAAGTAAAGCTCTACTTTTTTGGGACTTGTAAAATCCAGTTAATTTACAGCACTGTTAAGCAACTGGAAGCCAAACATGACACTTATTCTAACACGAAACGGTTGTTAATTTGCTGTTACTATTTTAGTGTAGATGGAGCACAAATTTAATGGATACTAATGGTAAAATTATAGCAAGTTTTCTTGGGGGAAAGGAAGTGCAGCAGCTTAGAGAGCTAGACTTATAACAGAGTTCTGCCTTCAGAAAGGGGACGTTTCATACTGTAAAACTACTGGATTACCACAGCAATCTAGGCTATGCCCATGGAGTGGGTGTCTGCTGAACCCCTGCCAGGTCTCTGTTGACAAGCAGTGGATTATGGTCAATGACCTGTCACCAAGAACAGCCTGGACATACTCCACTGAAATCAATGGTGCAGTGCCACTGAGTTCAGTGGGAAAAGCAGGTCAGGTGAGATCATGACGATACACTAATGGATCAGCTCTAAATTCTATGTCAGGTATTTTCACAGATGGTAAAAAATTAAAATCAAAAGCCACTCAGCCATTAGCACTGCATACACAGGAACAGAAATTTCTGATTGGAAAAAAATATAATCAGAGCAGCTGAGAAATTGAAATTGCAACTGTGGATGATGATGGTCCTTCCAAAAAGTAAGGGAAGAATTATGGAATTACTAAAAATCTGGTAAACCACCACCAGTCTGCAGTGAGGTTGTCCTCAGACAAGGAACCAGATGGTTATTCGTTTTCTTGATTCCTGCTTTACTCTTGGAAGGAAAGCAGTGTTGACAGATTTTTCACTGCACATTTATTAATTCCTTCTTTGCTGCTTGCTGCTCATATGCTTGGCCATCCCTTCTAAGCAGAAGTCTCCACTTCACTCCAAGTTTGAATATAAAAAATAGTGGTTTTTACTTACTTAAGTAAAGTTCCTGACAGCTCCAATAACCTTAAAAATCTTACAATATCATTCATCCCAGAGTGATGTTACTATTGGTTTTTTTTTAATTTAAAAAGAAAAAGAAAGTTTTCTAGTGACTTTCACAGTGTATTTATTCCTCATTTACTTAAAAAATAGCATAATATTAAAAACATATTCACATATGATCTGCATGAATAATCACCTCCTTGAGCAATGATCCCAAAGTGCTGGTATTGCACTCCCATAGAATTGTTCTTCAGGGATAGAATGTCAGTAGCACATTCAGGGTCTCAGGAGTAAACATTAATTAGGATGAATAAACAGGAAGCAATTGCAAACCAGATGACAACAAATCTGCAAACTTCTCTATGCAAAAATCATCTGTGTTGAGTAGTTTGCAGAGCTATCACCTTTAATTTGCTCAAAAGGGAAGAACTATGGATGAAATGAGGGAAAACATTCTTCTAACAGTCCAATTCTACAAGCTGATACACATTTAAATTATATTTAAATTTTTGCCACTGATTTGGAGAAACACAGAGAGTAGTTGTAGTTCACGTTTTGCATACAAATATAAGTATTTAATAAGTAAGTAAATGGAAGATCCATGTAGAATTTTCACATGTAGGAACTCCAGAGAGTCAGTCTAGCCTATAGTAAGTCTTTAAAATACGACATCACTAAGAATTTGCTTTTTTCAAGGGTCTCCTGGTATACACTGAAGAACTTCAAATAAAGTCTCTGAGAAAATGAAACTACTGAAGAGAGCAATGTTTCAGACTGTTGGTTTTGTCTTCTGCCACAAACAGCCGCAGGATGTGATCCGATCTCCTGGTCAGTGCAGGGCAAAAAACCAGAACCACAAACTCTTCCCCGAATTTTGTTTAACTTGGAAAGAATCTGGAAAAGTTTACTTTGAACTTGAGCATCAACCACAGAGTCCCTCTTGTGTCTTTTGGCTACTGACAGGATAGGTTGCTCTTTGAACCTTGTGTGTGTATAGCCAACTGACCAGAACTCAAACCATGCTCCCTTTCCATACTGCTCAAAGGACTGGGAGGAGAAGTGAAACACTGTTTATACCTACTTCCTTGTTGGCTTTTCTTTATCTGAAAGGACGGGAAATTTGATAAGACATTGCAGTAAGAGCTGTCTACGTTCCCTGACTTGGATTTGAACAATAAACAGCACTGGCCTAATAAAGATGTCAAAGATTACTCCTGAAACTGGATCCTTTACTATCTGTTTGCACATGGAACATTAAGTGAGACAAAGTTTTTTGAAGTCCAGTGACTAACTCTCCTCAGGACTTCAAAGCCAAACAAATAGAAGCTGTGTTTCTACACTAGAAAGGCAAGATGGTTTCCACCATGGTTTAAGTAAGCATTTTTTTTTTACTTAGCACAGACTTTACAGTCTCTGACTCCATCACCTCAAGAGGAAGAACTACACCACATGCAGATATTTTGGAGATCACACATAGTGATTCTCTTGATAAAAAGCTGTTACAGTATTTATCTTGAAGACCTTTTGAAGACAAAAGACCTTAAAGGGGCACAACCCAGTATTTTATCTACATGATAAAGAATAGCTCATCCTCTTATGTTGTTTCACGGGAGCTAAATTACAGTGCATGGAACTAAAAACAGAAACAGAGTTATATTACTTATGCTGAAAAATGATGAACTGTGCCCTTTCTCAGGAAGAATATGATGCAAACTCAGTGAAATCAAAAGAAAGATTCTGGCATTTTTTCATTAGAGTAGCAAAACTTCTACCAGAAGTTTAAATAAATATTTTATCATTATTGTGGAAAGCTAGTTTTACAAAGATTTGTTCTAGTATTATAAACCAGTACAGTATTTTTGGGTTTAATAAGAGTTGGGGTTTTTTTCAGTGTGATTTCATTTTTTAAAAACAGAAGTGGCAACATTCACCTCGGTCTGAATACAAAGAAATGGTTCCTATTACTCTGGTCTTCCCACAACAACCGCTTTGAAAAGAAAAAAAAATTACATCAATCTTTGAAAGATTTACCAAGATAAGGAAAAAAAGTTTTTAGCTTACAGAAAAGAATTCAGAGCACCTGAAGAGGAACTGAACTTGAAGAGAATCTTATGACACTTTTTGGGATGAGACATTAACTCAGTGTAAAGCAGTGGGTAATATATACCTCTGCAAGGCTCAGAATTACCTATAAATAAGGATTATAAAGATACCTGCCTATGTGATGAGTGCTGTGAAGCATTACAAGTTACCGCTTGCAAAATATTTTAGCTCCTTGATAAAAAGTGTTGCAGAACTGTGAAATATTAAGATTTTGATCACTGTTAATAAATGTATGGTCAGAAACAGCTGGCACTTGAGGATTTCTTCCTCCAAACAGCAGCAATAAGTCATTGTTACTGCTCTGAGCAACAGCAGGTAGCACTGAAAAGAAACTCATTTTAGCAAGAATGCTGCTAAGCAACTGCAAGTGGGTAGTTGCTTTCAGTTCAGTGAAATCAGGCAACACAGCATACAGAAGAGGTTTTCTTACTCAGTACATCAGGTTGGATAATACTGCCCAAATTTAAAGGACATGGCAAAAAAGATTGTTCAGGCTGTGCCTCATGGAATAACAGGATGTGTGAGTCAGCCTTCCAAAAAATGTGGGTATAAGTGGGTGTTTGGGGGGTGTGGG
Source organism: Pavo muticus (assembly GCA_016647715.1). NCBI lineage: Eukaryota > Metazoa > Chordata > Aves > Galliformes > Phasianidae > Pavo > Pavo muticus. Next base: position 1,201,990 of record JACDJE010000207.1, on the reverse strand, counting down.
AAGATGCTTTACAGGTAGACTTTGAAATGTCAACAACAGGATTAATCTCATCAGCTTTTCCCTCCAGAATTTTCTCCCGGAGACCTCATTTGGAGCAACCTAACCCTGATTCTTTTCCTACTTGCAATGGTGAAATTCAGTTGATTTTGAACAGAACTATTTCTGGATACAGTAGAGCCTAATCACTTTCTCCAAAAGGCAATGAGCACCTGCAATTCATTTGAGTTTGTATTCAGATCTGTTTGTAAGTCTGGTTCCTGAAAAGGGCACTTCCTTTTCTATAATGGTTACAACGGCAAAGAGAATAGTTTCGCTTTATTAAATCAAATGGTACACAGGAGTCAGGCATTTTCAGGCAGTGAAAACATTTGCTATTCATGTCTCCTCCCCATTTGTATTGTTCCTGGAGAGATGGTAGTTAATGACTTGGTATTCCTCAAAACTGCCTCCTGTTTGCAACATGGAAGCTATTAACAGTTAATATCTACTGGAAAAAAAAAGAAAAAAGACTAGGAGACTATAGGAGACTAGGCTCAGTTACTCTGCTTTACAGTATGTGGCACAGACTATTTGCTAGTCAGTGCAGCTATACTGATTTAACAAAGTTTATATGGCAAGATTTCTGGTAATTCTGAAAATGATAAAGATAATCCCTAAATGAAAATTAGAAGGTTAGATAACTGATGATCCGACACTGGATCCAGTGTATAATCTTATTATTTATTTGGCATCACTAAAATCAGGTGAACACTATATTTTTAGAGTAAACAAGATTTAAAATTATTTCCCTCCCTCATTTTCATTGCAAAATCTAACTCCTTCCCTCCACCCCTTCAAAATACACTTAACACTCACTGAAAAAAAAAAAAAAGCCAAAATAAAATAATTCATACCCATTCAGTTCTTGAAACTTACACAGTACATCAAAAAGCACTTGCACAAAATTAAGACAAATTTTATCCAAGTGGAAGCCATGCTTGCACAGACAAAAAAAGTGAAACACATCTGAATAAGTCTACAGTATCACAGCACGGTTTTGCATTCCTGGACCTTACCTTTGAAGAAAGGGATGTAATGATGTCTGAATGTAGATGTAGGGCTTGGGTGTTGGGGCAGGGAGATGCAGCTACTGGTACCAAGACTCTGAGTACCAGCTGGGGGCAACAGAGAGTAAGTGAAAATAAACTATTTAGTTCACTTACTGAAAGCCACAAATTACAATGCCATCCTTCTTTTTCAGGAACATTTTCCTCCTGATGCTTAGAAAACGTACAGCTTTTGTTTAATATACAAACTTTTTCTTGTTGTGTCTAAAAACATCACAGTGGCCATCCTATGTGTTGGCCAATGGACACAGGATTTCAGTAGTTATTGCATAAAATGCTAATATAATGTAATGCATCAGAAAATATTCCAGAAAAGGCACCACAAAGAGCACTGCTGCTCTGAGGGAAATTCTGCATATTTTAAAGCTGCAGGAGGGAATGATATATGCTCATAATGGATCTAATGAAATGAAATGGGGAGAGCCTTTCCTTAGATGAAAACCCTTTTACAAGTGGGTCCAGTTCTCAATGCCATTGGTTTACACTGGTAGGATTTAGTCCACAATGTACCAGGACACTCAAGCACATGGCTAATTTAAGCACTTGAAGAAACATCCTGAAGTTATCTCTGCTCTGAAAGTTAGACATGTGATTAAGTACTTTGAAAAACATTCTCAGAAGTCAACTTTCTGTGTTTGCTTTGTTGCAATAATGTTCTGAAAACATTTGGAGGTCTAATGGCAACTATTAAAAATAGCAGTTACTGTGACTTTCCTCTACATTTTCAACAAAATTATATGGCTTTAGACTTTATTTGGAATTTCTTTCATCTTTGCTCCTTCCTATAATAGTCTGCAGCTAAGCTTAGGTATGACACAGCTGCCAGACCTTCAGCAGAGACTAATCTTCCCTGTCTCTAATAAATCTTTGATACTCACTCTTATTTCTATTTACCAAAGACTTGGCATAGTGCAACCAATTTCTGTAAAAACTGCTTCTGATACCCATACAATTTTCATTTCCACTGGAAAGTTAATGATTCAAAATTTTCCAAACTAGTTTATAATTATAATATAGCCCCAATAAAATCAAAAGAGAAAATAATAGAAAAATTCTGAATATTCTATGTTGTCAGCCCAAATGATGGAGTGGTAAAAAAATTAGACTGAATTTTGAGCAAATTAGTTGACTATTCTAAGGAGAAAATTCTTCACAGTGCCCAGATAGGAATGGGCCTTTGTATAGGGGACTCATGCAAAGACCAAAAGGGTTGTTATCCTTCCTCTCTGTGCAACAAAAACATCCAAGCTACACTAAACACTGCTATAAGCTTCTCAACTGAAGCAACCTGGACGTGAAGAACTAGTCATTAAAGCCCCTGCTTAGTTCTCCAGCTCCTCACTGTGGTGAGGAGAGCCATGGTGGACCATAACCCTGGAGTACAAGAAGGGACACAACATTACCTGAGGTCTCTCCTGGCTTTGTGTGCTTTTGCTGCTACCACACTGCACCATGAAAGAGCTCTGGATTCCATATGTACTTCCAGGTATAAGGATTAAGTCTCTTATATCTTCTGTTTACAGATACATAAAAATCAAGCTTTCCAGGTGCCTGTTTTCTTTTTCTAGATGCTCATACCTGAATAATTTTTTCCTTCCTATCCATCGGACTGTCTGTTCAAAATAAACAGTACATTGTAATGAACTTCTACTCTACCTAAAACTCTGTTTCCAGAGTTTCTGTCCTACCTAAAAAATAAGACAAAATAGAAGAAAAATCTATAGAACAAGTAATGCCGGTTCTCAGTTACCTGGCCTACTATAATGCTGAGGAGAATGGGATGTTGGAGTGTAGCGACCGTAACCCAGTGAGCCAGCAGAGCTAGGACTTGATGTCCTGTACTGTTTGAAGGATCTGTCATCTTGGTCACCCTGAGAGGATAAGAAGAAATACGTCATTAGGGAAGAGAAAACACTTTCAAATCAGCTAGAACTTCAGATGTTTCTGTGCAGTGAAGATGGAACTTGATGCTGTTGTAATGCTCCATGCAATCCCAACGAAGCAAAGCGGCTTTCAGCTGTAAGCACCTCAACTGCAGTATGACTGAAGGAGTTCTGGAACTGCCAGGTTTCACAGAACGGCCACACTCGCAGGAAAGTCAATGCATACATGAATTTAGAATGACAGTATTATTTGTAAAGAACACTGTTTCAGGACAGTATAATTTGCCACTCACTTTGATCTTCTGTGATGACTTAACATCCTTGGTTAGGTGAAAGATGAGTTCAGGTTAGTATGACAGTATTATGGTTACTTTGTCCTTTTATAGATGGCTGCACAGTACAGTATAAGGGTTATAGACATCACAAAATCAGCATTCACTAGCTTGACTACATGACAAAAGCTAATCTGACTGCTGTATAAATTGCCCAGCACACAATACTATGAGCAAAACATAGTAATTATTAGCTAGGTAACCTCTAATAACCACTCATATAAATTGCATTAAGAATTAATTCTGCAGCACTGCGCAACGCAAGTCACACAACTTATTTTCCATGAAAGCCTTGACTTCAAAAAATGTACATCCATTCTAAACCTCTCACTCTTCATAGTTAAATTAAAACTGTAATTTGCACATAATGTCTTCTTAACAGTAAAAACATTACTGAAGGAATTAGATAAGGAAATGACTTCCTGTAAACTAGCTACAAAAGCAAATTCAATTTTCTTTCTTATGACAAGCGAGAAATGGCTGGAGTTAACTCAAATTAGAGCAAATCAATGTAACCTACAGATGCTCCCTTATGGAAGGTCTTGTTCTGAAAAATACTACCCCCTCCTGTTTCAGTAGGAGTGAGTGAAGAACATGCTATCCCATAGCATGTGGCTTGGGAAATCTTCAGGGATCTTTAACTCCCACTGGATCATTCATCATTCAGACACACAGCAGGTCCTAGCTCGCTCCATCATCATCTCCCAGATTCCTATCAGGGTAACTTAATTATATCTATCCATTCATCTTTAGATTCTTCCTGCCTGCAGCTTCCCATTTGACTGTTTTGGGATTATCCTTGACTCCAGAGATGTATAATGTTCTCCCATCTCACTCATCAGTTTCTCTCCTTTGGCTGAAGTGTACTTTTTCCCTTCCACATCACTCCAGACTGACTGACTGCATTTTCAAAAATGGAAAATCAGTTCTGCATATTGGTAAATAGCATTACTGCTTAAATATCCATATCAGAAGACAAATAATAAAAAAAAAAAAAAAAAAGCATGCAGTATTCTATAGGCATTGTGCCACCAACTCCTCCATGTTGAGTTTGAGATGTTTCTCTCTCTATATACCAACTTTATTTAATATCCATTCTAATCTCTCAAAAAAGAACTATATGGCAGCACACTCGTTTCTCCTTAAAGTCCTGGAATTACATATAAATACCATATGAGTGTTATGTAATGGTCTATGAAATGTCTAATTGAATGATACAGTGAATTTTTGCCAATAAACCCCTTCAACAAACTAGTGACAAGTTTGTAGATGATGATGCCTGAGCACCCTTTCACAGACTCTTTAGAGAAAGACAGAAAACACGGCAAAGCTGGATAACACGGGACGATCAATATGACATGAATAATGGCAGCACCAGTCTCCATACCAGTGCCACTTCTGGAATCTAAATGCCTTACAGTGAACTAACTGATAACTAATTTAAACAAATAACTGTAATCTTGCTAAACACAAAGATTTCACATTATTTCAGACCTTACCTTTTGTGTACTTTTGGTCTCTGTAAAGAATAGTCAGTCAAGCTCATGAAATCCAATATTAAATAAAGCATGTATTTATTTGTAAATTTTCAAATAAACTACATTTGACTAGTTAAATTCTCTGTTTAACCAATGTTCATAGAGACAGCTCGTGATTTATAATCTTTAATAGGAATTTACATCTCTTCACTACTACCAAAATTTTGCAATAAATAAAATTGGAATTATGGAGATATGCACCAATCCTGTGATGTTTAATTGACCTGACACACGGAGAGTTACATGAAATGCTTTCACTGCTTCTAAAAAGGTGAGACTTCCTGAAACAATTACTGGCATTCATCATTAGCATACACCAAAATATACCTCGAAGTTGAGGTATGTGCATATAACGGTATGTACATACAAATAGTATAAATATTTTAACTAGTTGTGGAATAATAACAAAAAATAAATAAAAAAGAAGAGTAAGCATACCAAGCATTAATTCAATTCAACTCATGCTGGCAGCTTTAAATGTAAAAATAAATCATGTTTCTTAATGTAATTTATTCAGTAGAGCTTGAAGAAGTGACCACAACACAACCTTTATTTTGGAAAGCTGAAACATGGGTGACAGTGGAGATAGATGCATACAGATGACAACGCAGAAGCAGAGCATGTATTCAACACAAGTAACACTGGTAAAAACATAAATTCTAAAACCCCATGCACTGCAAATGACACACATTTCAGACGCTGCTGGTTATCAATGTGACCAGGTTTATGCATCACAAAATGGGTCAGAACAGGCGAAGAAAGACACTGGCGATTACCTCAGTAGGTGTTGGAGAGAGCAACTGAGGTGACTGCAAACAGCAACACACAACAAATTAGTGATACAAATTCATGCATGATGTTACTTGTGAGAAGAACTACTACCTAAAATATCAATATCCATGTATAACACATGATATAGATAGGAAAAACACCTCTCAGATAAGTTAGGGTAATTTTCCTTCTTTTTAAACAAGGCAAGAAAGAGCAAGATATAAATCCTTTTCATCATTACTACAAAATCCTGTGGCCTGTACCTGTACCACTGAGGGCTGATGGTACAAATCTCACATTTAAATAAGGCACAAGCCCTAGTTAAATCTACACTGAAGCACCTCCAAAATCTGGATTAGAATGTTGCTGCTCAGAGCTAATGGTTTCAAGGGAAACAAAAATACCTGTATATTTCATTTATAATTAAACACCCTGCAATTTGATAATTTTCCTTTCAAAATTAAACACTAAGCTTGATTACTTGAGCACAAATCTACTGAAACTACCGTAGCTGCAGGTATAGCCAGAATAATGAAGGTTGAAAAACAGGAGATATATATATTTTTTACCATGCCAATATCAAGGATGTAAATATTTGGAGCATCAGGAAAGTGTGCACATTGGCGTTGGATGGAAAGCAGAGCAGCCCCAAATACCCTTCACTAGATGGTGCATTTAAAAGGAGATGGCCAGATACTATTTTTTTCTTTTTTTAAGATATCACTGAGGTCTTCATGACATAAATACCTCCATCAGAACAGATATATCCGATCACGCTTCGGCCTAGTGGCGCAAACACTGAGGGAAGCGCAGATATGTCATGAAATAGAGTTTATGCTTTAAATCATGCCCATACTTTGACCATGAATAGTTAGGTCAGATAAAGTCTTGTATCTTAATCTTAACTGGCAAACAGTAAGTGAGCTTTAAGCTAGGTATGAGTCTATCTATATGCCAGCAATCAGCGCTGAAGTGAATAGTTTTATAACTATTGCCTTGCAGCATGTGTAATGACTGAACTTTGAGAGGAGCTGGGCAGAAGGTTGCTGCGCATGTACACCTCTGTCAAGTCTAGACAGCAACTCTGCCAAGGTCAGATGCAAACACAGAAATGAAGTGTTTACATTACGTAGATTCAGCGAGAGACAGCAGCTTTCACTTTACTGAATTCAGTAACCATTTAATACTATTTAAACCTGTTACAAGATACAACCTTCCTTCTGTACTCATTATATTGGAGCTACTGTGGTTCAGCACTGTACAAGGAAGATTTGGAAGTGAGTCTGCAAGATCTGACATGCTGCACTTTACCTGAGAATAGTGCTGGAGACATCAGTGGTAAACATAAAAGGCACTGGTGATAGCAGAACCGGGGCAACTATTAAATATGTAGCATGGCTGTTATTTTAGTATTCATTTCAAGCAATCCATTTACATACACAGAGAAAAAAAACTTCCACACTAGATAGTATATATCCTACAAATATATGCAGTGTTTCTGAAAGGTTAAATTTGTAAAAAAGTATCTCAAATTATAGAAGAAATTAGAAATTGAAATAAAAAGGTAGATATGATGAGGGAAGAAAAGCTAACTTGTATGACAGGAGTTATATATGAATGTTTCACACACACACAAAAAAAAACAACCAGAATTAGGATTAATAAAATTACCGTAAATTAGATTTCATTAGCACAAATTGCTTAACATTAGCTCTGCATATGAATAGATCGAAATACATCCATGACATGAAGACATGAGTTGAACATTGTTTTGTTACCAAAATAACAATAGTACACTTAAAAAAAAAAATTCATGAAAGTCGTTTGGCTTTGCTGCTGATTCCTGTGTTTTGATTAGCAATGGATCTTGTTTCCTACCACGTGCGTGTAGAACCACTCCTTTCAAAGAAAAGCATATTTTAATTACACATCATCTGTTTAAAAAATGATCACAGAATGTAATTCTTAAATTTCCATGAACTAAAAAGTGAAATGAAAATTTTCTGGAAGGCTAAAATGCTTTGTAAATGAATGGATGACATGAGTCAATTAATTGAAGTTATAAAATACATATATTTTTAATTCTGCACATTTGAGTGTTCAACAATGCTTTATGGTGCACATTAAATCTCAAATTCATATTAAAAAATACCCATGTTTCAGTACCTCCCCGTAACTATGCCTGTCATCTGAAGAGTAACTGATATATGGAGAATAGGAGATCATATCTGGGCGGTCAATGTTATAGATGGCTTTATTTTTAGGAAGAGCAGCCAAATCCCTGTAGTCAAGAATTTCATCTCCAAGCTTTGCCTAAGAAAAGGAGGAAAGAAAGAAGTAAGAATAAGAATGAATATGATCAGGAGGCAATCAGAAAAGGACAGATATATGTAGGTAGAAGAGTAGTTATCATAGTAATAAACTACTTTCCTATTTGGGCAAATCTAGGTATCTTACATTTAGTACACAATGCTAAATTTTACTGTTGCTTTCTGTTTAATATACTGGTGCTTTCTATTTTTATTTGTCACTTACATTAATACTATTAGGAGCAGCATGGCATGGTCCCACTTCCCCTGGTTATATTCTGCTGATTGTAAGCTGCAGAAAGAGACATGTAGGCTTTCTACAAGAACATTCTACAAGACACTGTAGATTTTCACAGGCAAAACAACCTTCATTTTAAAGTGGTTTTGGTGTGCAGGGTTCCCCTATCATAAGTAACAGTGAATAATCAAATGTGTATTTCCGACATACACTCTCCAGATGCTGACAAACATTAGTCAGGTCTTTAATTTCTTTCCATTCAGTTGTATCCCACAACTTCACCTCCTTTCCTGACTATTTCTAAGCAGCCCTTAATTATGGGTCAAAAGCCAGCAGATGATGGATTTGCACTGTGGTGGGTTAGTTGGAAGATTACAGATGCCACTTAAGAAAAGATCAGATCCAGAGAGCTCTCTGCCAGCTGTTTCACTTCCCATTCTCCTCCTAGTATCGTTATTCCAGAAGTAAGATTATCAAATGCCATATTTTCACAGATTATCTCTAGGATAACAGTTACTTGCACCAAAGCTGTATCCAGCATGCACTAGACTTGTAGACAGAACAACAAATTAGCCATATGGAGAGGAAAAATGGCAGCGAAATTCTCTAGTTCCTACCTCAGGCTTTGCAGAATTATCAATTCTTTGTTCTTTTGGCAGTAAAATGATGACCAAACGTCACAGTTCTCTGAGAATCTCAGTATGATCAGCTGACAAACTGTAATAATGCTTTCCACGTGCAAAAAATATGGAAGTATCAAGGATTTATGTGTAAAGTGAGTATATTTTTTTTGTATAAGAAGTTGAATAGATTTTCTAGGGAAGTTTTCCATTAGGTTAGTCATGCAGGAGAAAGGCAGCACGACAACTTTCATTTCTCTTTTCCTAAAACAGTGCATGAATTGTGCAAACACAAGCAACATGGAAAAGAGGAAGATTTTTCTTAACTAAGGAAGTAGAATGGAGCCACTATAACCACCATGTATTTTCAAAACTAGTGACAAAATTTGTTTTAATCAAATATCTGATTCTTAAAGATGACACAGTGATCACATTTTCCTTGCAGCTACTTCAGACACTAAAGAGTAACAAAACAGCCCCTTAATGAAAATAAATCCTTCCTTGCTGAGAAGCCAATGGAAACCTTTTTGCAGGGACATGTCATTCAAAGACCAGGAGTCTGTCTGTCTGGTCTGTTCCAGGAAAACTTTGGGAAGTGTTGTAGTCTATAAAGAAGATCAAGGAGGCTGCGAAAGTTTATTTTTAAAAGGTATCCAAAGGTTGTGGAGATTATTCTAGTCAATCCAGAGAAGTTCAGAATCGGGAATATGTGAATTACGATAGTATTAGCCCCTGTCTCTCCATGTAGCAATGTGCAATGTGACATCTTGCCATAAGACCTCAGAATTATCAGGAATAAAACTTATCTACTTATAAAATTCCTTCCTGTCTAAACATCCAAGTATAGCCAAATTTAAATGAAAAAACACCTTAGAGATACAGTTGCTTTCTAAACACTCCACTCTACAAACATTTGGCCTACATTTTTTATTTTACTTGTTTTACCTACTTTCAAATACTTGAGTGGAATTTAAATACTCTAGAGAAGACTCAAATTACAGCTAAGAGGCTCTAAGCCATTTCTTCAATAATTTGGTATTCTGGATTCTGTTAAAACCACACTCTAAATTTAGAGTATCTTTTTCATTTGGAATATTTACTTTTACAGTCTTATAATAGCAAATATGACTGTGTATAAAAACGTAAGACAATTTCTATTCCTAGTAGAAGCATGTACAGCACAGCTTTGTAACCTAAACGAAACCTTCCAGTTAGGTACATCATTGAAGGAACTTCCTAATTTTCCTTAGAATTTAAATAAGTATAAATAAGGACTTTTATTTAAGCCCTATTTAATGACACAATCTAGACATTAACTGAAAGAAAAATTTTTAGTGGTATGCAGTGACTCAGGGAATGTCTGCAGTAGAGGAAATTTCAGTCTGGATATAATTTAGCCATCATTGAAGCTAATTAAAAGATTCCCATTAACTTCAAAGGGCATTAGCCTATGAACAAAAAGCCAACACAGTCTGATATCAACAGAAGAAAAAAAGATACACAGCTTTAGAAGATGGCCTGCATGAACCATACTCAGGTTAAGACAAAATATACTTTCTAAATCGTTGCGTAGCTGGCCAGTATGCCATGACCCAGAAACATGTCACCCACAAAATGCTGCGTTCAGAATGATCACACTGCCCAGACTTGATGCCTTTGAAAGAATATGTGCCACAAATTCATGGTTTAACTGAGCTTTAGCTGTTCTCTTTAAATGCTCTTTTGTCGAACATAATGCTTCAAAGAGCTCACCAGCTGTTGAGGTACAGCTTCACCATTTGTTTTCATGACAGAAACCCATGTATGAAAGTTACTGTCCTGTGTGTGCTTTCCAACAAGCTCTGCCTGCCTCGATCTTTGTTAGCAATAGAAACTTCAGACAGTTGGGTCTTTTTCCTGGGTTATTCTCTAATAATTAAAAAAAAAAACAAAACATTTTCTACGTTATTTTCTATCTGGAGATAGTCTCAAATCTGACTGAACATATCTCTGTGTACCCATTTGCACCAAAGAGGAGTTAGGAAAACATGGCTGGAGAGAGGCAGGACCAAGTGTGAGAGGGGCCTTTCTTTCAGTGGCAGCATAAATTTATATTTGGTTAAAGCAATCATGAAAGCGCCCAAACACAAATCTTGAGCATGCCTGTATATCATAGCACTCTTGTAATAGGAAATATACAAAAGATAGCCAAAGGATCATTTTGATAATATAGAAGTTCAGTAACACATTTTTAATTCTTTTTTACTCTTCTGTTCATGGAAATAGGATGAAATAGGATTTAATTGATCTCAAAGCCTTCTGACAATTGAGCAAGGCATAAATGAGACATAGCAAGAACTTGCATCCCAAGATTGGGAAATCTTTTCCCAATCAACTCATATTTGCTAGAGAACTTATTCTTTCATAGTCTCAGATTACTCCAAAATATATTTCAGTCACAAACATAAGGGTTGTCTGCTAATTTAAAGACATTCTTCAGAAAAAAAGAACAAAAAAAGAAAACGGAGGCTTGTTCTTGACTATTAACAACCTGTGAAGCATATTCAAAGCTGTAATCACAAACACTAAGACAAACACTACCACCTATTACTAAAAGTACATAAACCTTAGAAGAATGATCATAGTTATAAAAACAATGACGTGGCACATGTCTGGAGAGAGAGAGACCGAAAGAAAATGCTAAAAGAAAACATTTACATAATACTAGTCTCCTAGCACAATGAACTGCTTTCACAGAAGTTGTGGCAATGACTTCTGTTTTTTTTACTGGGAATAATCCCCAGCATGCACCTGCACAGAGCTCAACTGGAAGGAAAACTCAGAAGTACTGATGGCCATTTAGATAAGGGGCAATTCCTACACTTCCAGCAAAGTCTCACTCATATAAAGGGTTATTTTATTCAAAATAATATCTCTTTAAATAATGAGGACAAGCTTGGCTCCAAGGCACTGTTTTGCTCATCTCAGTATAATAAATACAAGCTCTTAATCTTAGCATAATAAAGTCAATCACATCTCCAGCAATTCCCTCTGGTACCATTCAGTGAGAATGACCTCCCTTCCCCAGGGATACTTGGACTTCTTTTAGTCCTGGGAATGCTACACATTTCTACACACTAGTTACCAAATGGTAGTGCTCATGAATGTTACCCACAGCAATTACTACAACTGGGGTATACCCAGCATAAGCTTTTATCATATTTTCCAGTTTTTAAATTCTCTCTGAACTTTCCAGAGTTAGTATTTATTAGACCAGAAACACACCAAAGGTCATCTGAGTTTAAGGACTGGAATTTGTTGAGGCCTGAGTCCTGCAATCACACACACGTGTTTTCACATGCAATCAGAGGCAGGCTCGGGGGCTTGATTTAGACAAGTAGCATTCAAATCTAAGCTTGTAATCTACCTGTGGGCTGTAGCATTTACTTAGAATATATTTTTAGAAAGTATCGTGGTAGTTTGGTTCCTGTGGTATGAACCACACTATCGGTAATGTAAGTGCTGTAAAGACAAAATACTCACATAGATCACACGGCTTGGGGAACCTGATGTACTCGAAGCAGGTACAGAAATTATACTCTCAGAGGAAGTCCTTGTTTCCTATGGCAGGAGAAGAGATATGAAACAGAGAAGAAAAAGGGCGAAAAGAGGGAGCCATTTCTTTGAATGTAACCTTCACTGGTCAAAATACCAAGTTATAGCAAGCTCAAAATGGACAGGTATGTCCAAAACTTGAAAAAACATCTCTACTTACTGACAGTTTGAAAACAAAAAATGATTTCATACAGAACTTGCTCCTCTCCCTACCCTTCAGAAGGGGCTGGGCTTCCAGGGTGGCCTTTGGATGCTATTGGAGATAGTTTAAGTTACAGCAGCTCTGGAGAATCTGGGGTCACAAGATGATTTGTTTGTAACATTTTTACTCTATGGCTGTAATGTCAAACTGATGTAGCTGCTTCTGGAACACGTCACTGTACTGTGTCATTCACTCACAGCAAACAGTCTGACTTCCTACAGAAGATACTGAGTCAGACACCCAATAGGTTTGCTTTCCTTCCCCTAACTGTAAGAGATTAATTTTAATGCAGGCAGTTTTGCTCTCTTTTCAATCATTGCGGCATCCAGTGACAGCAAATATTGCTTTCTTTTAAGTTGATTCCTTTGTGATGAAAAATATAATTACTTGTAAATATAAGAGCTCTGAGGCACAACAAAATTAACAATGACTCAACAGACCTGACGCTCATATCTGAAGTACAAACAAATCTTAGTAAGACAATGTTTTCATACCCTCGTTTTATCCGTATATGTTAATTCATCATAAAATACTTCTCACCTCTGAAGAAACCTATTCCTGATTACCAAAAGTATGTATTTTGCCATTTGCTCACAGTAATTTTTATTTACTGTCTCACCAAATGCTTCTTATGTGGAGGTTATAACTGCTCAAACCCTTAAAAGGGATTTAGCATTATTAAACTGTCAGGTCAAGGTAGCATCCTACTACTTCAGTCTTCTCTTGGAATGTTTGCTAATTTTTAGAAGACACGTGTGAATGTGTCTTATCTCAGAAGTGTCTGTATGACAAGCATTAACATGGCCCATATTATGAAGTTTGCTGACATAGAACTTTAAAACGAGTATCTAGTACAAGAATTCCTTACCAAGCAGAGAGTGAAGCTTCATACAATAGTAGTTACAGAGAGAGGCGAGCTGTTCATCGTAAAGTTAAAATGGTTTAATTGCAATTGCTAAATATTTTCACAGGAAACATGAATTTTTAAGTATGATATAGCAAGAAGGAATGACTAAAAGCAAAAAAAAAAAATTCATGAATCATACAAAAGAAGTAATTCTTCATCACTACAGTGTACTGTATTAGCAGAATGAAAAAACTCAGCAATCATAACAACCCTTCCACTGACCTTTAGCACAAATTAGTCCTATGGGCTTCTCTGAGACTATATATGTGAAGATACTCATCCATATTAAGAAGATTTCTGTTTTTCTGAAATGTCTGACTGGGATTTTGGCATTTCCCTCCTCTCATTTTCAGTTGTCTCACATTAAGGCTCTGGACAAGCTCAGGAATTCCAGGGGCCAGGCAAAATATCAGTACAGTTTTATTTGAGAAATAATTGTTGCTGCCCATTGAGATGATGACTCAGCACAAATGGTGTAACCACAAATCCTCTGCCGCATAGCTAAAGCATGCTGCAGTTTTCCAGAAATTGTGTAAATTACATGAAAGTGTCATCAATGCACTGATGTCACACGCAAGCTATAATTCTTTTTCATGATGTCATTACAGGAGGTCCATTGCTGTAGAGAAAAAAGCTGAAGAAAATTCCTATTCCAGTGTACTATTCCAAAGTTTTAAAGCCCATTAAGGACAAATAACAGTTTTTGTTTAACCTCAGGGCTTCCTAGACAAAGCCTCAGGACTTCCTTCTGTCATGCACATCAGCAGAATGTGTTTTAATATGTAGCAGTTAACAATAGTGAGGTAAAAGTCATAGCATACATGTCTGAATATACTGAAAAACGCATAATAAACTCCCAGAGCTCTTTCAGTGGCTTTCCTCATCACAGAGGTGCCATTTTCTTTTCAAGAAAAACTATAATTCATTATAGCTTCTAACTTTTGCAATCAAAGTGCAGAGTCTCATCTTGCTGAGATATTCTTATTCTATTCAGCTACCCCCACAAAGTGTCCCATTTTTATTCCTGGTGATTTAAACCTGCTCATTCTACATCTCACACATTCTGTATTCTCTTAATGATCCGTTACCCCTTTTACCATCATTAATCCATGTCCACTGCATATAAACTTCCATCTTTTGCCACAAAACCTTGCATCTCACTGGACTCTACTACTTCTGTTGACTTCTTTTCTCTGTACTACTTATTTTTTCTCTTTCTACTCTGATTTCTTCTGTTGTTTCCAGCTTTATCTCTTCTGCTTACAATCTCATTCTCCTAATGTTTTTCTTCTCACTGTCACTCTCTTTCACAACTTCCTTTTCCCTTCCACTCCACTCCAAAGTTCAGGGGTGTGATGCCACCTACTCCTTCTCCTTTTGCCACCTACTTTAGTTAAATGCTGTGCTTATGTCTATGTAAAAACATACAGAGAATACTTTTAAAAACAACACTCTGCAAAGATTGACCAGAAAACTGATCAACTGGTGTATCCTGTTCCCAACTTCACCACTTAGATATGCTGGAAATTCTATCACTACCCTCTTTGAAACAGCATCCTTTCTTCTTTTTTTTTGTTTGTTTGTTTGTTTGTTTTGTTTGGCTGTTTCGTTGACGAGTGTAAGTATCAGAAGAAGAAACAGGAAACACCAAAGAAAAGGAAAAAAGGAAAAAAAAATAGTCTTTGAAAAATTCTTTGAGCTTTATCTTTTTTCGTACTCAGGAAAAAGTCCCACTGACTTTCAGGTACAGACCTCTCCCCCTGCTGAGGAAGGGGCAGACTCCCAGTGCTCAGGAGAGATGTGTTACACATGAGAACCCAGGACAACAGTGTCCACTGTCTATCACTGAAGGAGGAAAAAAAAATCCTTCTACATTTTCCATAAAGTGCATTGGGTTTTAGCCCTGCAATTTCAGGTACTCAGCCAGAATAAAATCCTCAGGAAGCCTGAAATACTGCATAGTACTATTAGACTAAATCAGCAGTAATTATTACACTGAAGTATTTTGACAACAAAGTTTTTTTTATTCTGAAATGCCACTTATTTGATATTCAGAGATTCCCAAGGAATACCCGAGCAATCACTTCCCAGCACACGGCTAAAAAACTACAGCCATGATCTTTCAGGGTAAGCTCAAAACAATTTTTCAAAGCTGTAATTTAGTCCAAGTGGCACTTGCTAACACACTAGATTTGTAAACCCTCTTTTTATAGCTGCTGCCTGCTGCTCTGACTTGTCCCTTGTGACTTGTGTTCAAGACTTGAATCAAAGCAAACCTTTTTTGAGCAGGATACCAAGGATACCACTTGGAGCATCAGAGAAAAGCAGAGCTGAAAAGCCCCGTAGTTGGCCTCTGCATTAAATGAGATAGTTGCATCTCAGTCCCACCACTTCAGAGAGATCATTTCCCCAGCTACAGATTAATTCCTCATTTCCTACGGGCAGCTTATTCATCTGCTAGCCCTGTAATTAATGTTAAAGTTGCCAGAACTCTTCCCCTTTCCCCCTGAATAAAGACAGATGCACAAATCATCAAACTTAAGGAGGTATCCAAAGCCAGAGATCAAATTAAGTAGGGGCTGGCTTGCCAATTTTTTACATGCAAATAATAAAAATGAAATTCCAAGGAGAGGGTGGGTTTTTTGTTTTTGTTTTTGGTAGAAAGGATGGGAACAGTAGAGCATGTATAGCTANGAGTTCTTCATGTATACCAACAGTTTGCTAGGGAAAAGACAAACCCAAAGACACATTAAAGCTTTGTTTAGTGATTCCAGAGAAGAAAAAAACCATCTTGCATGGAAGAGAAAATACGCAAAAGCATAAAAAAAGATTTATCTAGTTATTAAGAAAGAACTCCAAACGTAGGATCTCATTAAAAGACTTAAAACAGTCCTCTTAAAAACTTTCTGATTTAAGCTTCTATTTAGTTGATGATGTGATCCTAATGAGACACTCTGTTAGCGCAATTGCAAATATTTAATTTCTGAGCACACAGCTATAAAGGGTAGATCTTATTTTCCTTTAGTGGATTTGGAATGGATTAAGGGAGAAATAGTACGTCTCTTTAGTATCACTCTGTAGAGAACCAATATGTGGAAACGGATCAGCACAAAAGCTTATGCAGCACAGATCAGAACATAGGAGTTTTGCTAATAAAAGGGAACATTTGGATATGTGCCTGCATTTAGTCCCATAAGACAATAAATGCTTCAGTATGCATTCTTTAACTGCAATCAGAAAGTTGTTTGTGATCTCCTATGCACTAGGAGTTTATCTGATAATCTAATTTAATCTTACTGGTTGAATGTTTATTTTGCCAACTTAATACAACACAGTGTGATCAGAAGTCATTCAGCTTCCATCTTGCTTAAGCTTGGGTGGGCAAAAATGCAGTGTTTTGTGGGCTACTGTTTTATTGCTAAATGTCGCTTTCTCTGTTAAATTCCAGGTAAGTAAAAACAAATATTGTGGTTTCTATGCCAACAATCCCTGTTTGAATGGTGTCTTTGTTTTCCTGTCTTGGATGTAGCATCCTTTGGTGACTCACCTAATTTCATCCAATAACTCTGCAGTACACATCAATTTACCGCTACGTATTGATATTCTCCCCAGAGTGCTCTTTCAACGTTATCACTGACACAAGGTGCTTTCACATCTAGTATTTTATAAACTAAACAAACAAGTAGGTAGTTATTTATATAATAATAAAAATTTCAAGAGCTCAGGCAAAAAGCAGGTGTTTGACATTCTCCATTTATTCCAAATGCAATGCATGAAAGAAGTGAAAACCAGAGGAAAACAGAAGGGCTGGTCAGAGAGGGTTGTCTTGCTGGGAGCTCAGTGGGTCCCAAGAACTCTAATGAAAGCATTCTTGAGCTCAATTCAGAGATAAATAGGCTGATGAATAGCTTACATAGTACATATCAGGCAGTTCTAAGACAAGTATGAAACCAACATAACAGTGGGTCAGCGTATTACTTGGTCCTTGACTCAGTTTGATCGAGGAGATGTTTTCGTGCATTACCAGTCTTCCATAAAAATAGGTAGGTTGCTCCAAAAGTAATGCCTCCTACTTATTTCCATGGAAACTACAGCAGCTACAAAGGGCACAATAACACTATTTGATAGAGAAAACTCTCAGCTACAAAACACTCATTTTCAACACAGTCACCACCATTAGCTGTGCATTTTCACCAGCGATGAACAAGAGCCTGCATGCTGCTCGCAGCAAAAGCTGCACCAGTGGAGGTGATCACTGTCACTATCACCACCGCTGAAACGCACCACCCGCTGCCTCATCCACTGTTTAATCTCCAAAAACATTCAGTAAGCATTGATGAATGTCAATGGGTGCCATTTGTTCCGCATAGAGACATTCAATGCAGTACATCTTTGCACCATGCACACTTTCATGTCAGACACCATCTTGTCAGGCTGCCCCTCTGCTATCAGCTGTCATACAGCAACAAAATGTAATGGAATACTGATGGGAAGATTCAACCTCTACTTACATCCCGTCAACATCTGCCTCTGACATCATGGGCCAACATAATAAAATTGGAGACATTCTTTGCAGAGTAACTCTCTACCGAAGATTCTATTCCCTACTCTAAGGAGGGATTATGCCATTGTCATGAAGGCATACTTCCAGGGCTCATTCCTTTTGCGGCACATGGTTTGCTATGGGTCTGCAGGTAAGGAGCTGCTGTACCTGTGCACTGGGGAGGCATGGTGCAGGGACCTGGGAGAACTGAACTGGGGAAATACAACACAAACAGTCTCTGTAGCATGTGTGTGTAGACAGAATAAGTATATTAAAGGACTCTGTATTACAGATAATCAAATAAACTTGTCCTGTCAGTACTTAACCAGGGAAATAATTTCCATTAAAGTCAAAGCCAGTTTTCCCATAAGAAAAGGAGACAAACAGATAACAGGCTATTAAAGTATGGATCCGCAAATGCAGCCAGGCAAGATGGATCATCCTCAGCCATGCATCTAATCCATCTCAAATAAATGACAAGAGAAAGCACCAAAAAAAAAGAGACAGCCATTGCCTCCACTAAAGAGAATGGCATTAGCAGTAGAGCAATCAGTGTAGCGTCTTGCACTGCATTCACACAGCAGCAATTTGCTGACAAAGAGCAGAAGGGAGATGGTAAAAACTACTGTTAAAAGAAAGATCTGGAGAAAAAAAANGGAAAAAAAAAAAAGAAAAAAAAGAACCTGATGTGATAAGAGTGAATCACATAATTTAAAGTACAATTTCCAGACAATTAGGGGAGTAGTCCTAGAGCCTGCAGGGAACTGAGAGCAGTAAGAACATCATGCCTGAAAAACATGCAGCATAATTTGTACCAGAAAGAATAACCACTAGAAGTTGGGTTCTAAATTAGCTGTCATCACTCAGGGAAAAGATATTACGTTATTGTAGACAGCTCAGTGAAAACCTCTGCTCATTCTCTAGCAACGGCTGTGATAAATGATGAAGTCATAAAATATATAAAAGAATGTATATAGTAATTTAAACTCTATCATAATGACACTGCTGTTCTGGTGTCTCTTGCCATTGTTGGAAGTGTAATAGGTGTAGTTTTTTACTGCAAGTGATGAGCAATAACTGCTTAAAGATTGACACTTGAGGGATTGAAGGACTGGAACCAGAGTGGCCCAGAGCTCAAATTGTAAACTAAGACCTGGGAAGTGGACTCAAGATTTCTCATGACTCTCCCACAGGTGAAGCATAAGTACATCATATCTCACTATGTTACTGACTTAGTAAAGTTATATGTAAAGAGAAGGTAGAAAGTAGACAAAACCATTTAATGTGTTAAATAATTAAACTTGTAACTACTTGATTGCTGTCCTGACAGTGAAAGGAAATCTGTCTCATTATCAAAATGCATGGTAGTAACTGATGTCCTCTAACACAGGGAATCAAATACTTGTTTAAGCATAAAAAGACGTTAGATCACTGAGATGAAACCACCATATTAAAACACATTTTCTATGTTAAGGAGATACAATGTAGATTGCTGTGATACTTCATTATTAACTAAGTCTCATTTGCTGAGATGTCTAAATCCTACCATCCTCATACTCTAAAATCTCTAAATGAAGTCCTGACTGCATACTACTTCAAACAAAGATAATGCAGGTCAACCTTCAAGGTTATGTGAAGGCATGGAGCAAATTGCATGACCGAGAAACAAATTCAAGAGAAGACTTGTGTCAAGGATTCTTAGAATCTTTTCACATAGAACAAATCCACTAGAGAGTTAGGTCATCACTAAAAAGCCGCCTGTTCAAGCAGAGGAAAACAGAATGAAGCACAAAACATCCAACAGTCTACACCTTTGCATGAGGCAGCTTCTCACACTGAAAAGAACCAAAGATTTTATTAAACACACAACTCAACACCTGCTCCCTGTTTAAGTGGGAGTTACTATTTGTTAGGGAGGGAAGAGGAAAACAATTATGTAGTAGTGATGGACAGAAGTTTAAAACTTCAATTAGACTGTAAATTGTTCTCTTTTCTATGCTTTGTCTCCAGCTTCCTTAATTTCCAGTAACATGGATTACATTAAAGGTCACTGAGATTTCTGCAGGTGCACTTAATAATTCAGCTAGTAGTAGAAACACCATTCAGCTTAAAGTCAGGAAGTGAAGCGCTGTTCATCAGCCACACACTAATAATTCTGCCATTGCATGCACGAAGTGGCACAGTATGTGGACCATACTGTCTCCATAAACTGGAATCCATTTACTATTTTCAAATAAGTGTGATGATCTTCAGAAACTAGATAAACATTGCTGCTAAAAGTAGATGACTGTGCTCAGTTGTCATATAAAATATCTGTTCATATTTACAGCAAAGCCAGATCTTTGCTTATGCTACAGAAGAACTTAAAGAATTGCTCAGTAGTAGTTGTATACAATAATGGTTAACTTAGTAAACAGCTGCCATGTCATCTACTGATTACGAAGGGCCAGGCAATATTAACAAGGCAGAGACATTCAGCAAAATACCTATTGTTCTACTGTTCATGTTATACAACACTGAGAAAAATGCGAGAGTCACAAGACAAAAGGAAAATTATGTGGAGAAAAACTCTTACTAATTCTCTTAGTCACGGTGGACCTGACTCACCACTGAGTCACTGCAGCAGTGTGCCAAGGCAAGTAAACTGTCTTAAATGGGGTTTACACCAGTGTAAATGTTGTGTAATGTTTTGAATCAATCCTTCTCCTCATCTTCTTATTTCATTAATTTCTGAGCCCATTCAATGCCAAGAAACAGTCATTTGAATTGTTCAACCCATGCACCTACAGCATTACTTACAGCTTTGCATGTCTCACAAGTACAGTTGTTTCACATTGTGTCTTGGTGCTGGCTCATCCCCCTGTACTTTGCAGAGCCTTGAGACTTCCCACCCACATTTGAGTCATTTTTACTCCTTCCTACGCACATTTTATTCTTCTAGGTATAAAGTGCAGAATCACATGTACCAAGAAGGACATTTACCTCAGAATCAGAGTAACTTATTATATACTGGACACTCAAAACAATAAGTTTCTAATGCTTTAGGGAGAAATAAAAAATGAATAGAAGTTTTAAAGGGAATAATTAAGAAAAAGCAAGAATAGAAAAGGCTCAGCACTATGATAACTGCAATCTCATTCTGTGACATCTGCAAACAAGTTTTTACTAAGGAGCAATGTCAGCACTGCCACAGTGAGGCAAAAACTGGAAAAGTTCAACGGAGCAATTTTTCTGCAGAACTTGTTATACTATCTTGTAAATCAAAAAAGTTGAACATGTCTACAATCACTAATTTTCCACTCAGTTGCTTTTGTTATGCAATGAGTGATCTGCCCCTTTTGTCTTTTTTCTGCTCAGCTTTGCAGCTTTGCCTTGCCACCCACTGAGACTGGAAGAGGCTTCTGTTTTCCATTTGCTCGATTACCTCCTTCATTTCTTTTCAACTTTCCTCTCCCACTCCTTCGAACTCACTTGTGGCCCAAGACAGGCTGCACCTGGCTCTCACTTCTACCATCCCTCGATAGGGGAGAGAGAGAAAGGAAGGAGAAAGACGACTTGCAGACATATTTATCTTCCTTTTCAAGTTTGCAGCTGTGGATTTAGCCCACCCATTTCAGACAGGAAGAATGAATCTGCAACCAACAGTGAACAGCCCTGGTGAGGAAGGATGATGTATCAAATGAAGGCAGCACAGATCTCACGCGGCTTGTGGTGGTCTGGGATGCAGACATCTGAGGGCAGAAGCTGTCTCTCATTGTGTGCCTGAGTGAGGGCTGAGATTTTGGATTTTCAGAGTTAGCTAGGACCAGAAATGCTACTGTCATGTGCAGAATGGACAGTAATAGTACTTCCTGGAAATAGGAAAGTACTGCTTTCATATTCAGTACATTTCTGAGTACAAAAAATGCTGAAAGTTGGGAGAATTAAAAAAGCCTTAGAAATACAAGAAATGAGCTGTATAGGCTGGTTTCCTGCTAATAGGAACACAGAACATTGTCAGATGGGCCAGAGCATACTCAAGATGCTTTATCAACAAAGGCACTTGTCACTAAGTGCACTTACTGCTACACCACTGTCACAGTGACAGGAGAGAGCTGGAGGGATGCTGGTGTTATGCATTATGGCTGTGCTATAAGGCACTGAAGAGAAGCAGCGTACCTAAGCCAAGAATCAGAAGGCACACAAAGGGAGAAATTATGTGAAGGATGAGAAACTGAAGACTTCCAAAATGCAATGCTTCCCATCATCAAAATATTCAAATGCTAGCAAAGATTGCGAGATAATAATGCATCACCACAGCAACACAGTGCTCAGAAGGGCACTACAAGTGGCATGCTATCTGCTGTTTGTATCTGAGGCTCAGAACATACAGGGTGAATACTGAAGCCGATGCTTTGATGCAAAACTGTCTTAAGAGATTAATTAAAACAGACAAAACAAATTAATAAGCTAAATTAATTTTCATTTTGATCACTTACAATAGTTAGCTGATACTACAGTTTTGCATTAAAACAAAACAGGGGACATCGTTCACCTGCCTTCCAAAGGTCTAACCACGAGCCTGGAATATAACTACGTACTAAAACTCCATCACATACAAACCCACACAGGTACAAGTGCATAGCAACTCTGTCAGAGATCTTTTCCATCCATATGAGAGAAATTCTCACAAGAAAAGGAAGTACATAACNTTTTCACATGCAATCAGAGGCAGGCTCGGGGGCTTGATTTAGACAAGTAGCATTCAAATCTAAGCTTGTAATCTACCTGTGGGCTGTAGCATTTACTTAGAATATATTTTTAGAAAGTATCGTGGTAGTTTGGTTCCTGTGGTATGAACCACACTATCGGTAATGTAAGTGCTGTAAAGACAAAATACTCACATAGATCACACGGCTTGGGGAACCTGATGTACTCGAAGCAGGTACAGAAATTATACTCTCAGAGGAAGTCCTTGTTTCCTATGGCAGGAGAAGAGATATGAAACAGAGAAGAAAAAGGGCGAAAAGAGGGAGCCATTTCTTTGAATGTAACCTTCACTGGTCAAAATACCAAGTTATAGCAAGCTCAAAATGGACAGGTATGTCCAAAACTTGAAAAAACATCTCTACTTACTGACAGTTTGAAAACAAAAAATGATTTCATACAGAACTTGCTCCTCTCCCTACCCTTCAGAAGGGGCTGGGCTTCCAGGGTGGCCTTTGGATGCTATTGGAGATAGTTTAAGTTACAGCAGCTCTGGAGAATCTGGGGTCACAAGATGATTTGTTTGTAACATTTTTACTCTATGGCTGTAATGTCAAACTGATGTAGCTGCTTCTGGAACACGTCACTGTACTGTGTCATTCACTCACAGCAAACAGTCTGACTTCCTACAGAAGATACTGAGTCAGACACCCAATAGGTTTGCTTTCCTTCCCCTAACTGTAAGAGATTAATTTTAATGCAGGCAGTTTTGCTCTCTTTTCAATCATTGCGGCATCCAGTGACAGCAAATATCGCTTTCTTTTAAGTTGATTCCTTTGTGATGAAAAATATAATTACTTGTAAATAGAAGAGCTCTGAGGCACAACAAAATTAACAATGACTCAACAGACCTGACGCTCATATCTGAAGTACAAACAAATCTTAGTAAGACAATGTTTTCATACCCTCGTTTTATCCGTATATGTTAATTCATCATAAAATACTTCTCACCTCTGAAGAAACCTATTCCTGATTACCAAAAGTATGTATTTTGCCATTTGCTCACAGTAATTTTTATTTACTGTCTCACCAAATGCTTCTTATGTGGAGGTTATAACTGCTCAAACCCTTAAAAGGGATTTAGCATTATTAAACTGTCAGGTCAAGGTAGCATCCTACTACTTCAGTCTTCTCTTGGAATGTTTGCTAATTTTTAGAAGACACGTGTGAATGTGTCTTATCTCAGAAGTGTCTGTATGACAAGCATTAACATGGCCCATATTATGAAGTTTGCTGACATAGAACTTTAAAACGAGTATCTAGTACAAGAATTCCTTACCAAGCAGAGAGTGAAGCTTCATACAATAGTAGTTACAGAGAGAGGCGAGCTGTTCATCGTAAAGTTAAAATGGTTTAATTGCAATTGCTAAATATTTTCACAGGAAACATGAATTTTTAAGTATGATATAGCAAGAAGGAATGACTAAAAGCAAAAAAAAAAAAATTCATGAATCATACAAAAGAAGTAATTCTTCATCACTACAGTGTACTGTATTAGCAGAATGAAAAAACTCAGCAATCATAACAACCCTTCCACTGACCTTTAGCACAAATTAGTCCTATGGGCTTCTCTGAGACTATATATGTGAAGATACTCATCCATATTAAGAAGATTTCTGTTTTTCTGAAATGTCTGACTGGGATTTTGGCATTTCCCTCCTCTCATTTTCAGTTGTCTCACATGAAGGCTCTGGACAAGCTCAGGAATTCCAGGGGCCAGGCAAAATATCAGTACAGTTTTATTTGAGAAATAATTGTTGCTGCCCATTGAGATGATGACTCAGCACAAATGGTGTAACCACAAATCCTCTGCCGCATAGCTAAAGCATGCTGCAGTTTTCCAGAAATTGTGTAAATTACATGAAAGTGTCATCAATGCACTGATGTCACACGCAAGCTATAATTCTTTTTCATGATGTCATTACAGGAGGTCCATTGCTGTAGAGAAAAAAGCTGAAGAAAATGCCTATTCCAGTGTACTATTCCAAAGTTTTAAAGCCCATTAAGGACAAATAACAGTTTTTGTTTAACCTCAGGGCTTCCTAGACAAAGCCTCAGGACTTCCTTCTGTCATGCACATCAGCAGAATGTGTTTTAATATGTAGCAGTTAACAATAGTGAGGTAAAAGTCATAGCATACATGTCTGAATATACTGAAAAACGCATAATAAACTCCCAGAGCTCTTTCAGTGGCTTTCCTCATCACAGAGGTGCCATTTTCTTTTCAAGAAAAACTATAATTCATTATAGCTTCTAACTTTTGCAATCAAAGTGCAGAGTCTCATCTTGCTGAGATATTCTTATTCTATTCAGCTACCCCCACAAAGTGTCCCATTTTTATTCCTGGTGATTTAAACCTGCTCATTCTACATCTCACACATTCTGTATTCTCTTAATGATCCGTTACCCCTTTTACCATCATTAATCCATGTCCACTGCATATAAACTTCCATCTTTTGCCACAAAACCTTGCATCTCACTGGACTCTACTACTTCTGTAGACTTCTTTTCTCTGTACTACTTATTTTTTCTCTTTCTACTCTGATTTCTTCTGTTGTTTCCAGCTTTATCTCTTCTGCTTACAATCTCATTCTCCTAATGTTTTTCTTCTCACTGTCACTCTCTTTCACAACTTCCTTTTCCCTTCCACTCCACTCCAAAGTTCAGGGGTGTGATGCCACCTACTCCTTCTCCTTTTGCCACCTACTTTAGTTAAATGCTGTGCTTATGTCTATGTAAAAACATACAGAGAATACTTTTAAAAACAACACTCTGCAAAGATTGACCAGAAAACTGATCAACTGGTGTATCCTGTTCCCAACTTCACCACTTAGATATGCTGGAAATTCTATCACTACCCTCTTTGAAACAGCATCCTTTCTTCTTTTTTTTTGTTTGTTTGTTTGTTTGTTTTGTTTGGCTGTTTCGTTGACGAGTGTAAGTATCAGAAGAAGAAACAGGAAACACCAAAGAAAAGGAAAAAAGGAAAAAAAAATAGTCTTTGAAAAATTCTTTGAGCTTTATCTTTTTTCGTACTCAGGAAAAAGTCCCACTGACTTTCAGGTACAGACCTCTCCCCCTGCTGAGGAAGGGGCAGACTCCCAGTGCTCAGGAGAGATGTGTTACACATGAGAACCCAGGACAACAGTGTCCACTGTCTATCACTGAAGGAGGAAAAAAAAATCCTTCTACATTTTCCATAAAGTGCATTGGGTTTTAGCCCTGCAATTTCAGGTACTCAGCCAGAATAAAATCCTCAGGAAGCCTGAAATACTGCATAGTACTATTAGACTAAATCAGCAGTAATTATTACACTGAAGTATTTTGACAACAAAGTTTTTTTTATTCTGAAATGCCACTTATTTGATATTCAGAGATTCCCAAGGAATACCCGAGCAATCACTTCCCAGCACACGGCTAAAAAACTACAGCCATGATCTTTCAGGATAAGCTCAAAACAATATTTTTTCAAAGCTGTAATTTAGTCCAAGTGGCACTTGCTAACACACTAGATTTGTAAACCCTCTTTTTATAGCTGCTGCCTGCTGCTCTGACTTGTCCCTTGTGACTTGTGTTCAAGACTTGAATCAAAGCAAACCTTTTTTGAGCAGGATACCAAGGATACCACTTGGAGCATCAGAGAAAAGCAGAGCTGAAAAGCCCCGTAGTTGGCCTCTGCATTAAATGAGATAGTTGCATCTCAGTCCCACCACTTCAGAGAGATCATTTCCCCAGCTACAGATTAATTCCTCATTTCCTACGGGCAGCTTATTCATCTGCTAGCCCTGTAATTAATGTTAAAGTTGCCAGAACTCTTCCCCTTTCCCCCTGAATAAAGACAGATGCACAAATCATCAAACTTAAGGAGGTATCCAAAGCCAGAGATCAAATTAAGTAGGGGCTGGCTTGCCAATTTTTTACATGCAAATAATAAAAATGAAATTCCAAGGAGAGGGTGGGTTTTTTGTTTTTGTTTTTGGTGTTCTTTTTTTTTTTCTTGTAAAAACAAATGAAGTGAAAGTCCTCTGATCTTTTAAGTGCAGAGCCACATAAAAAAAGGTCATGCACCGATCATGTCATAATCAGGCAGAAGTTAAAAATTAACTTTTTTTTCTTCTTTATTCATATTTCCACATTTTTCCTTGTTCAACTTACATGTACTACTCTTTAGGTCATGGTTTTCCTTAAGCTGTTGCTTTAATCATAAGTAAAACCAGAATATGAAGTGCTTCTCTAATCTGCTACATTTTTGTCATTAAAGTTTAAAATTCCAGTATTGTAAAAGTTTGAAACCCTTCCCTCTGTGCCTGCTGAAATAAAGAAAAAAAGAAGAGATTGAAACTATTATGACAACGAAGTAATACTGGGTAAAAAAATAAGGTAACTTACCTTGTTTTTTTCTTCAGTCTTGGCAGCCTGTCTACAAACTGGATGCCAGATGGATGTACCTGGAGAGTAAGATTAAAGTTGTGCTTAATTTGTTTCCCTAATAAGTGTTTTTTATAGGATACAACATGTTGACTGATTCTGCTGCAGTCACGATTCTATGCATACTTCCAAAGCTAAAAATGACAACTTCTCCATATTGGTAAGCCTGGACATAAACATTTTAAAAACTAGGTGTGCTTCAGAAAGATACATGGATTTCAGTATGTGAAATAAACATCAAAACCTAATAAACATTATATAGGACCACTGTAGCTCCTCCGGTCCAATCTGCTGCTTGCTGAGGGTGACATTCCAGCAGCAGCATAGGGCTGTGCTCAGTTGGGTTCTGAGTATCTCCCAAGGATGGAGACCTACTTCTCTGCAACCTGTGCCATTCTCATGGTAATTTTGTATTTCCTTATATGAAGTTGAAACTTCCTGTTCTCTTGTTATGCATATTCACGCCCAGGAATAGTGCTGTGGCATTTAAAACTAGCTGAAAATTCAGTCTTTTTTTTCAAAATTCTGAATTGTACTGACCTTGCACTACATGTTTCTGTCATACAAATTAAATGCTAAAGAACTGCTTAATTCATGGGAATATCCATCCCAGATAAAGCAGAAAATATATGAACCAATTCTATACTTCATATATCTATTGATGAGAAGGGTATGAACTCCAGAGATATATGTCAATATAAGTGTGAAAAAGAAACTGAGTAACTTAGGAGTCTTGAATCTGTCAAAAAGAAAAAAAAAAATCAATAGCTGAACTATTAAATACATTCAACACTAAAATGTGTCACATTGGAACAGGTTGCCCAAGGAGGTTGTGGATGCCTCATCCCTGGAGGCATTCAAGGCCAGGCTGGATGTGGCTCTGGGCAGCCTGGTCTAGTAATTGGCCACCATGCACATTGCAGGGGGTTTGAAACTAGATGATCATTGTGGTCCTTTTCAACCTAGGTCATTCTATAATTATGATCCTGTGATACTCATTGTGTTCAGCGTTCAGCAGAAGTGGAATGTGCATACCTACATAAAATAACGATTTATCTGTAAATTTTAATAGTAAAAAGGAACTTTTATGTTTATGCTGGTCTGATGTAGGACATGACACAAGATAAAGCATTTCTCCACACACTTAAATAACATCAGTACACAGCAAGTTTTTTCTAAGTAAATGGGAAGTTGAGAACTTCTGTGTCATAAATATTAAATATTTTTACTGGGTGGAGAACACCAATAGGAAATGCTTTGTTTTCATAGCAGTTTGATAGTTTTCTTCACCAGCGGATTTTGGAAAGAAGATAGAAACAGAAAGTCTATTTCCCAGAAGGCAGATGGAGAGCATCAGATTTTGTTTCACAAAAAAAAAAATCCAGATGAACTCAAACTGAAGCAGTACAAGACTATCTGTAAATTCAAACTGGATACATTAAGTTTACAAAGTTTTTGAAGTTTTCTGAGGATGTAACTACCAAAAAATGGCTTAACAGCACCTTCAAATTCAATGCTAGTTTATGTTCCAATTATGAATATTGCCCACTGGAAGAGCTTGTTCCAGAAGTCACATAAGCACAATTTTCCCAGTGGTTTTAAATAGAAATTAGATTGACTTTTTTGAATGACTTACTCCCATCTGTAGTCACACTAAACTGCCTGGGAAACATTTTCACGTAGAAGAAAAAGGGTCATTTCACCCCGAAGTAATCTGCTGGCTGAGTACTGAAGACTTTAAGGTCTGCAACACCTTAGGTAACTTTAGATCAGTTTAGTAAAGGAGTGAAGAATGTTTTCATAAAACCCTGAGTTTTAGCTAACACATCTGGTCAGGCAGTCCAAATATCTAATCAAAGATCTTTCACAGAATTAACACCAGTTTCTAATGGAAGCTGTTCTTTATCTGAAGACAAAAAAGTGTATTAAAAAAAGTTGGTCGGAATGTTTCATGCACCAGAAAATAAAGTGCTTAAGATGGCTTCAAATTAATAGGACTTGAGCATAGTCTGTAATGATTTGAACTAAAAATTAGCACAAAAACTCAGAGTCATCCTTAAAATAAATTGAACTTAAAAAAATTAATTACAGTTGGGTTTCTGAGGGTTTGAAATCTAGAAACAAATCTGTAGTTTGATATCTTTTTTTAAAGCACTGATTTCCCAGTGGATTTTAGTACTGCTACGCTACTATGCAATTGGAAGAACCACAGCATTCTCTGGCTCTTGAGAAAGAACACATGAGCATAGAAAAGGATCATTATGTCCTCTAATGAGCTAGTTCTTGTAGTAAACCAAAGCGATAATATAATTGTCATTTTGAATAACCTACTAAATTATAATCAGATCTTACTGTTGCGTTTTAAGGTCTAACTTCTCCAGCTTAAAGAATGACTTCAAAGTACACTTCCAGAAAACTGTGGGCAATTGCATAAGTTGTAATACAGATCTGGGCAAGCATGTAATTTTGAGATAACATACAACACTGCAGTTCCCACATCTTATTGAGTTTCTCTTTTCTATCTTTGAGAACACAGGGCCAATTAAAGACGTAGGCAAAAGCCTTCATTTTCCCTGGAGATTGACCTTATATTTAACTATGCATACCTTTTTTCTTTGATAAATTTAGTACAGTTAAATTTTGCAACATCTGCAATGCAGATTTTAGTTCGTATCTGTTATTTTATTATTATTATTATTATTTTTAATGAATAATGAATAAGTTACAGAGCTATTCTTCACTATTGCCAGTAAAATTTTCTGAGAAGAAAAAGTGAATTTCACCATGTCCAAGCTTATGGCTGCCTCTGGTATTAATCTATTGTCTGGTAAGGTCTTCAGATCCATGGCATCTTCGTCTTCACTTTCCAGGGGTAGTTAGGTCTGACTGAAGGGAATTTAAGTAAGGTTCAAGAGATTTTTTCCTTGTATGCAAATAGGCAGTGGGCACAGAACTGTCCCTAGATTTGCAGTGGCAGCTTTAGGGAACCTACTGTACTATCTGTATATTAACTCTTATCTGGACCACTTGTAACTGCTGAAAAAACATTTTCTAGTAGAAGGAAAATTTTATAAACTTCACTGTCAAGTAGTTTCACCCGCAGGAAATAACTACTACTGCTTATTCTTTCAGTGATTCACACTTGCTATTGATTTAAATTAAGAGAGAAGTAATAGTGAATAAGAAGCAATGGAGGGGAGGAAACGGAGGGGTTTATTTGCTTTGGTTTTGCTTTTACCTAGCCTATATGTATCAATCTTCACTTCCTTTAGTAGTTATGAAGTGAAAATACACATAATACAACAGCCATGAAAGCAGGTATAGTCAAGAGGGCCATGATGCCAAGTGTTACTGCTTTGTGTGTTTGTTTTACCTTGAAGATACATTTCTTCTCCTTCTGCAAACATCTGACTGCACCTGACACATCGTGCACAAGTAGGATGATAATGTTTTTCTCCTGCCTGTTCAGGAAAAAAAAAGAGTTGAGTAAGCATTCTGGTGAATTGTGAGGCTTCTTTATGAGAAGGGACTATTTTTCCATCAACTAGAATATGATTAGAGTAAATCAGTTAATTTCAATTAGTTCAACAATCTCCTATACATCAACAATACTTATTTATGATTATATACATTTAACTTTATAAAATCAAATTGTGGTCTTCTCTACCCCCATAAAGTTACCATGCGATAGTTAAGCTTTTGAATTTATGAAACAGAAAACAGTTCTTATAAAATGAACACATTTTCCTTGTAAACAATCATACTGTGCACCAAGTGCAAGGTAGCTTAGAACGTACCTATACAAGGCAGATGGGAGGCCATAACCTTGAGCACAGATTTTAAACTCACTTATGCTCCTCACAACCCCACTATACATATACTCTTAAAGCACATCAAGAAATACTTTGTGCAAGGAATGTTTGTATCTGCTTTGAAAGTAAAGTGTCTTGCAGATAATGGATACAGTAGTGCATCCATGAGAGACGTGTGTCTGGGCAATCGCACCGTTAGTTCAGAACTTACACTTTCAGGTCTGTACTCTAAATTCCTCACACAGATAAACCAGAAGAGTTACCAATTGTTCTGACAGTTATCTCTGTAACTTAATACCATTGTATTCAATTGGAATGAGAATATGTTTGGAAAAGGTTAGTAAGTCATCAATTTCCAATTACATTATAACCCCATTAATTTCAACTTTTTCACCACCCACTTCAGATTGTTTTTCAAGTGGAGTAGACTAACTGGTATAAAAGAGCAAGGGATCTCCAAGAAGGAGACTCTACAACCTCTCTGGGCAACCACTTCCACTGCTCAGCCACCCACCCAGTAAAAAAGTGTTTCTTGATGTTCAGACAACTTCCTGTGCTTCAGTTTGTGCCTACTGCCTCTTGTCCTGGCACCAGACTCCACTAAAAAGAGCCTGGTTTCATCCCTACTCAACTCTTCCTTCAGGTACACACCCCTTTATCCAGAGTTCTCACCTACAACTCATGTGGTCTCTATATGGAACAGATCCTTGTTAGGTTCAACAGCCCCAAAACAGGTCCTGGATATGCTCCTAGCAATCCTTGCTCTTCAGAAATAGCTATGGAGCCACAAGCCAGACCGTGGCAACCCCTCTATATTCTCCTACCCCACATTTTGCAGTGCTAGACAGAATGGCCCACAATTTTAGGCTTATGGTCAATGCTACTTCTATTATGAACAAAAACCAAGAGACAAAGTTACTCTAAGGTTAAGTCTGAGTCCAGAAGAAATTTCCTTGAATTAAAAATAGAGCAAAATGTTCTTATGTTGAATGTTTCATAAACTGTTCATCTGGAGAAGGTACTTTGCGTACCTTTAACAAGTTACTCTCATTTATTGTCCCATTATCTTTGGCAACCATTGCACCTTCTATTAATCTAGAAATTTAACACTGTTACTGCAAGAATGACTTCTCAGTGTTTTTCACTGAGTGAATGAAGTCACCAGTGGTATTTATATTGAAGAACATATTCTGAGTCTAGAGGCTATTTGGCCATTCACAATACCAAATACAGTAGCATAATAAATTTAGGTTAAAGAATCTCTGTTTTCTACTTCACAGAATGGTTTGAGTTGGAAGGAACCTCAAAGACCTCAAAGACCACCAGTTCCAGACCTGCTGCCATGAGCAGGGACACATTCCTTGAGGTGAAACCTATCACATCAGAATTACTATTTTGGGGAAAAAAAAAAAAACAAACAACAACTTTGTTCCTTTTTACTGTTCTTTTTATAGCACTGTTTGTGCACACTGCTGAGTGTTTCCTGCAGCTTTAGAAATGGAAGATGATCGCTACTTACTATGTCAACACCTTAAGTTATCATACCATTAAGTATCAGTGTAGGGTTTAAACCTCACAGGTTTTAAATTGTTTCCTTGAATACCGGTGTTTAAGGACAGAAGACTATTGAACTATCACTATATAATTTCATAATATCATGTTGAAAAGAAGTATTGTTTTTCTTGGCAGATTCATATTTCACAAACATTCCCAATGAAATTCATAGCCTCAATAATTCAGTAGATAAAGTTCCCAGGTAAACACTATCCAAGGGAGTTCAATTACTCCTATGCCAAAATAAACTGTCAGAATACATTCTCATATAACCTGTACTGTAGCATGCAAACTTCTGTTACACTTCTACTCTAACCAAAGCACAGAATACAAGACATGTCAGACTCTTTATCATTAAGTATTTAAAACATCACATCTTTGTAAATGATAGGTGCTAGCTAAATCTGAGATTTCAGACTTGATGCAAAAATTAACTCACAATATTCTCAAATAGGTTTATATTCTTCACCTGATTGGATGCCATGAATTATACTGAGACACTGGGAACTGGGTGTGTCAGGTCTAAACGCAAAATGTAATCTCATTTGGGTCATGCCAAAGGGGCTTTTGCTAGAGTCCCTCCCTCAGAGTATTTTAGAGAGTTCATGTCATAGAGGAGCAATTGATTCCATCAGAATTCAAAAATGTTATATGCAGTAACTATTTTATATTTTCAGTTTAGTTGTAATGATGGCCTAGTTATTTTTTTCTTGGTTATACTGATGTAAGGGAGTTTAATGCAGAAAACAAATTCCTAACCATATGTGTACTTCTTTGCACAGTTTGAAAGCTTAGTTTGACAGACTGTTGTCTCAGTGTTGCTTGTTTAATAAAATATCAACACACACAGAGGCAACATTAATCTCTGAGGCATTGCTTATTGTTCATGTAGTAGGTTATCATAGAATCACAGAATATCCTGTGTAGGAAGGGACCCGCAAGGACCATTGAGTCCAACTCCTGGCTCCACACAGGACCACACAAAAATCAAGCTGTATTTCTAAGAGCATTGTCCAACCAGTTTTCCATAAGCACTGAGCCAAAGTCTTAGTGTTTAATTTAAAGATGGGCTCAAAGCAGTCCTAAAAACTCTGAGAAAAAGCATTATGAATCACTTCATTCTTCCTAGGTAAGAGGGACCACTTTCTATGGCAATTCTGTGCAGTTGGTGGAGTTTTTTGGACAGTCAACATGAGGAACATATTCATACTGGTTGTAGATGACTGACAACTCCCCACACTCCTCATTGAAAGCATGAGGGGCACAGCAGTGTTACTGACTGTCCCACAGTACATCAACAAGCAAACCCAAGCTTCACTGAAAGCAGGACAAGTCTTTGCAGAAATGCATTTATAACCATGTTTTCTCATTTAACATACCTTAAGGCTTGAAAACACANAAAAAAAAAAAAAGAGTAATTTCTCAGTGAGGTAGATTCTTACATAGAAAGATAAGCAGTCTAGGTACTCTTTCCTCAGTCATGCCAAATTCAGCTTGAGGTGATGGTCGTTAAGAACATTTCTGCATTCATCACTTGATTAGATTACTTTTGCTGCTTAATTACTCTTTAGGCTGCGTTTGAATGTTAAAGTACGGCAGCTTCTCATGGACAAATGAGCACAGTAAGAAAGCTCAGTGCAGCAAAGCCACTCCA
This sequence comes from Pavo muticus, assembly GCA_016647715.1. Lineage (NCBI taxonomy): Eukaryota > Metazoa > Chordata > Aves > Galliformes > Phasianidae > Pavo > Pavo muticus. The sequence continues at coordinate 1,167,753 of JACDJE010000207.1, read as the reverse complement.
TGCTCAGTTTTGCTGAAAAAAATGTGGTATGAAAAGACCATGCTGCTTCTTTGTAGCATTTGTATCTTCTGATAGTACACAAGAGTATGGAGGTCAATGCAAATGTCTCTCTGGCACATCGTACCCATCCCTGTTGTATTCAGACATTAAATTACATCACTGATGTCTGTTTTCCAGGACTGATTCAAATAACATGTGATGAAATCTCAATTTGGATTTTATTTCAGCTGCAGCTGGATTAAACCCTTAAATGTATTAACATTTATATTACTCCCTGCTCCAAACATTTCAATTTACTTCCATTATAATCAAGTGTTTTGAACGGTTCTGTGTATTATTAATTCTATAATGGCACCGTTTGTGTTTCATTTAAGTATCAGCCTTTCTTAGAAAATTGTTGTGTATTTCTTTACATCATTATATTGTAGTTGTTGACAGCTTTTGTGCAGCATAGCAGTTACAAGTGTCGGTGTAAAACTGGTTCTTTAAATACGTGTAAGCTAGAAAGAAACAACAGAACACAGCTTAACTCCCACTTACTTCGCAAGTTCTGTACAGGGAAAGAGCCAGTGCTGCTGGAAGGGGGCAGGGAACATTTCTGGCAGATGCACTCTTTGCCATTAAAAGTTACCCGGTCACCTGCAGGGAAAGGCAGCCTATAACAGAAGAAACAAAAGCATACAAGTTACATTCAAATGCCCTTACTGAAGTGAAATGCATTTCCATAATGGAACTCGTTATTACTCCGATTGCTTCTTCCCTCCTTGACCAGTTCTCGTTTACAATATCTCAGCCATTGGAGGCTAAAGTATTGAAGAAACATATCAGACAATTGCAAATGCAGATGATGCAGCTACTTAAAAACAAAACCTAAAGATACACACACTGAGCACTCAAGCCCAGGGTCTTGTGTACATAAGAAACATATCATCAGCAATGGTTGATCACTAACAGGATGAGTTACAGAATGAAAATTAAATTAGAATTACAGGGAGCTGCTATTAAGTTGTTAAAATATTGCATGAGAGTAATGATTTTTATACCTTAAAGAAGACACCATTTGTCCTTCCACCTTTGATCATAACAAAGCCGTTCTCTTAACCTACGTACTCAGAAAGCAAATATCAGTGGACTCTCATTAGAGAAAATATATCCCTCTCATAAAAACCAAGAGTCTATGTCACTTGTTTGTTTTACCCTAACAACAGCTCTACTTAGACTTAATTAAATCCTATCTTTTAATCCATGCCCTTAAAACAACAAACTTTCTGCCATGATCTTTGTTGTTCAGGCATGGAAACTGCAAAGGTTTTTCTATTTCTAAGAGCACCAGATGGACAAATCACTTTATAATTCAGCAAAGGATGGCGAGGATTTAGAAACACATTTCACTCCACCCAAAAGCTCAACTAAATCACTAGCAAGATATCAAAATATGGCTTAAGTGGGGCATAAACATACTACAATCCTTCTGCCTCCTTATGAAGTATATCTGATCAGATTAATTCATTAACATTTCATTAGAACTCTGTACATCATTCCCCCACAAATGCTATCAAATTTATACTAAATGAGATAATATCTTTGCTACAAAAGCTGCATGGATACTTCTTGGTAAGCATAAACATTATTTAATTACTTATAAAGAGAACAAAAGTATGTTATCCTTTGTTTTTTTAATATTGTTGCTAAAATCCATTTTAAACCATCTAGATAAGTGTTCAGCAGCGTCATCTATTTTGGACCATGTGTAATACTTTAAAAATTATGAGGACACATGCAGCTTAATTATCATTATATCTTTGGAAATCTTATTATTAATTTTGCTTTTCTTTTTTTTNGCAGTAGCAATTTTTACCTCTGTATGAACCAGTTTCCCACAGATTTTGAACTTCCCTTTTGTATTATTCAAAAATAGTTTTCAGAATCTCTTACTTTGGTAAAAATCCAACAAGGCTTAAACTATCAACAAAAGCTTCTTATTGTGCTTACTCGAGAACCCTGAAAATTGACTTACAGGGTTAAAATTCTGCAAACGCTTCTTTTCAGTATACACTAGTTCTTCCTGACTTCTGTGAGGTTTTAGCAGTTCAGATAATAGTAATGGATAAGCATAGTTCTGTATCTCCTTCTGGAGAGAACAGACTGTTGAAAAAGGGAAAGAATGAGGGTGGGACGCAGATAAGGTGAATGAACCCAACATATTGCAGTTGGTCTACAGAAAAGGTTACAAACTAAGATTGACAGTATTTATACGCTTATTGATTGTATTTCTAATCATATCTGTTTTAAAGGAAAACATTCAGCTGACAGTTAGCACTCACCCACCCAAGTTCAGATACAATGTGCTGATGATTAACCTGCACTTGCAAACCAGCAGCCCCAGACAAACGCACGTAGCACCAAAACAGAGACAGCTCTCAAAGTGCAAAATGTCTTGCATCTCAGTAAGCACCAGTCATTGAAAGCTCTAGTTAACGTTTCCTACCTTCAATGGATTCCTTGGGCAAGAGCTAATGCTGATTTATTTAGCTGTATCTTTTCCAACAGTTTTCCTTCTTCTCTCGTGATGGAGAGAACTGTCGTGCAGAGCAGTATCTAAGTGAGGATTAGTACAGACACTCAGATCCTTCTGCTGCTCTGACAGCCTTCTCCAGGCTGATCATGCTACAGGAAATACTTCATGCACATAGACAGAGTCACTTTTACTGCATGCTTCAGCGTTAATGCCTGCATTGTAAGCTGCTGGAGCACCTTTCACACATCACTAGGTTTTGTTGTAAGTGAAACAGCAGGGTAACAGGCATTTCAGAACGAACCATTATTCCACACTGCGGGCAGAAATTCATGCACCCCGCTGTAAAGAATTAGTCTCGTCTCTCTGCTGCGCTGAGACTTCTGAATAGGGAAAGGCAATTGATTTACAAAGTAGATGTGGCTGCAAACAGATCAACCCTAGGGCAAAAAAAAAAAAAAAAAAAAAAAAAAAAAAAAAAAAAAAAAAATCGTGCTTTAATTAATAAGTCGCTGAGGTATAACTGCCATTTAATTGACATATACATAATTGACATCTCTAGTCTAATTCCTGTCTAGTGTCTACTGCATTTGTTCCTTCATTTTAAAGCAGCATATAGTTATGATGAATCTATTTTTTAAAATATTGATCATATTTTATAGACATTTACACATCCATGTAAAACAGCAAAATGTTAACTCTTCCTTCCCCCATACACTGAGTACCATGCTGCCATTTGAGAGGGAGCAGCTGGACCCATCTTCATGTTTGGCAAATGATATGACCATTTTCACCAGCTCAAGTAGGACACATTTATACCACAGTCATAGCTGGAAATCAGAGGACGGTGGTAGACAAAAGTCTAGTCAAGATCTGAAAATATCCCTCTGTCTGCAGCCCAGATCACCAATTACAGCAGTAACTGGTTTGCATGGAAATAAGCCTCAAGAGACCTTTCCAGAAATATATAATCCTCCAATATTTTACACTATCAGCTTTCGTCCACATTAAATTCAAAGTACCAGCTTTTAGCAGGGTAGCATCTTGAGCATGGAGGCCTGTCAAGAGGCAGCTCAGACTGGACAGAACTGCTACAGTTGCCTATCTAAGCAATCACATCTGATTTCCTCACAGTCCACAATGTGTTTGCAATCAAAACATCTCCAGAGGCTGTCTTTGGCTGTGAAGGTTTCCTCTAAGGACCTAGGAAATCATGAGTTGAAACAGTAGATGAAGAGAAACACTCCCCAGGTCATTTCTTACAAGGGTATATCAATAGTAATGAAGTTGAAGAAAGAAAAACACCTTCAGAGCAAACTGTCTCAGGGAAGCAATTTTCTTTAGAAATGGAGAAAAGAGTTACTAGCACTGCCCAAGGTAGTGGTGGGACATCATCCAGAGCACAGAGTCCATCCATGTTGAGATGCATGGATTCTCAGGGGCAGTGGGCACTCAGGAGGACTACCAGCATCACAGTAAGAGTCTGGAGCTGATTTTGATAGGATAAGAGGAAATGGTTTCAAGCTAAAAAAGGAGAGATTTGGACTGGATATAAGCAAGAAGTTTTTTACAACAAGGTTGGTGAGATACTTGCACAGGTTGCCCAGAGAGATGGTGGGTGCCCCATCTCTGGAGATACTCAAGGTCAGGCTAGATGGGGCTCAGAGTAACCTGGTCAAGCTGTAGGTGTCCCTGTTCATTGCAGGGGAATTGGACTAGATGGCTGAAGGGTCTTAAAGGGACCCTTCAAACTCAGACAGTTCTGTGATCCTATGATTTTTAGGAGTAGAGAAGAATTCAGCTTGTTCATTGTAGCAAAACTGAAGTTGACAGGTACTAAGACTGGTCTCTGTAAGTTTGTCTTAGAGTTCTTCAGTTAAAAGGAAGAATATCAAAAGAGCTAAAAATTAGTCTTTATGAGGAGAACTAGCAACTATGGACTGACCACACACAAATAGAGAGATGCTGGAATTGAGATTATTTTTCTAATTATCAGTTACAGAAATCCTGGCAGGATTCCCAGAAGGGAACCAGAACGTGTCACTGGCTGCCACCCAGCCCCTCCATCAGCTTCCCCAGCACCTACACAGGCTGTTCTGAGGGAAAGACAGGAGACAGGGAACCTGCCTCTGTCCCGTCCAAGCAGAACACAACTAGGAGATTGACAGAAGATCATTAAATAAACTCGAAGTGTTTTCTGGAATGAAAGGAGTTTGTTCCAGGATCTGAGTTACCATGTGAAATAACACTGTATTTTTATATCAAGGCAATTACACTTATTTTGTCTATTTTTATGATATGTTTATTAGCACAAGTTGATAATAAATAACTGCTTATGATATTAAAAAAGAGAAAAAATATATTTTTAGTACCAAATAGATTGGAACACAACTAATGGGGGAAAAAAAGGTTATAAAATCAACAGCTTATGATTTTAAAAAGTGTTTATTTTCTGTGCTGTTGTATGAGGTTTGCTGTTATAGATGGGGAACAGAGCTACAGCATAAGCTCATGCTCTGTGCTATAGTTATAGCACAAAAAGATAAACCCTAAAGGCTTTCAGTTGCATTGCAGTTTTGGTCAAACTACAAAGTAAACTCCAGCCATATCTTGCTGCTCATTTTGGATGGTAGGTTTATTGATATAAGTGGTCAGACAAAAATCATATCAATTTCTAGGACAGTGTTGATGTTGCATGAAGCAGCGCTCTGTAGGTTTTCAAAAAACCTTGTCTAAACAAGAACTGGTTAAAAGAGTTTTTGTAAAAAGAATAGCAAAAATGTTGCAGTTTAAAGCAATACAATAATTTACGGTCTCTATAAATCAGCAGTTTAGTCCCATTTGTACCTTTTTCAGTACAAGTTCCCTGGGAGACTGGGGAAAGGACAGCGTGGACTGAAGAGGAAGACACAAGAAAGGAGTTAGAAATGTAGCTATCCTATGTTTGAGTTTCTTTAATACGTGAAATAGAGCTAGCCCTAAGAAAATGCATTGAACGAAGAATTTAAGTAACTAAATCATCACTGTATTTGGCTGGCAACCTACAAAAGCAACCATATTTTTATAATTTATCAGTAATTCACAATAGTTGACTCTCCCTTCCTCCTCTGCTGAATAAACACTTTAAATGAGCAAGTGTTGGAAAAGGAGACAGCATTTTAAAATCTGGGCACAGAACAATTGTGGAAGCAGCTGTCCTCCTGACATTATCACAGAAATCAGAGATGGAAAAAATCCTATTAGGTCATATAGTCCCGCCCTTTGTCATTGCAGGATTGTTCCCTAACGTAGATTTTCCAGTGCCTTGTCCAATCTAGTTTTAACACGATCTAAGTAATAGCTTCCAGCAGCTCCCTTGGGGGACTGTTCCTCTGGCTAAGAAGTATCGCTGACAAGATTTTTTCCCCTTTTTATCAGCAATTTACCCTATTATTTCTATGTCTCTCCAGATTATATTTGACACCACATAAATGAGTACTGAAGTATTGAGAAATACTTCAGGATTCCAAACAGTTCTGCCAGGAAATGTATACAATGACAAGCAGCCACAGCTACTTTTTGTTTTTGTCCTCCTGATGAGGACACACGGAAGCGTCCCAGCAACCTGACCAGAGACAAACACACACTGAATGTGCAACTGGACAGACTGAAAAGATCAGCCCCAACTCCAACACACTGGTATAAATCTGTCTGCTGTAGGCAAGCAAAAAATGACTTAACTGCATTAGCAATGGATGTGGTCTCTGTGTTACAGAATCACAGAATCGTAGGGGTTGGAAGGGACCTCCAGAGATCATCGAGTCCAATCCCCCTGCCCAAGCAGGTTCCCTATACCAGGTCACACAGGTAGGTGTCCAGGCGGGTCTTGAATAGCTCCAGAGAAGTTCTTTCAAATTGGTTTGCTTAAGACGTGAATTTTAGTCTCTCTTCCTCATGATACAAGGTGTGCGCTACCTCCTTACCCAGCTACTCTTCACTGCTGACACTACAACTCAGTGACCATTTTAAGTGATCCATCAGAGAGATTCAGACACTGAATATTAATGTATCTGTTGTAATCCATTGCCTGCTTCAAGCTAACTTCATCTTGGCTTTCCTGTATGGAAGTGACACTATCTGATACTGCTGTGATGTTACAGGTTGCAAAAGTCCTCTCTTCTACTTATTTCCTCTCTGTTTTAAAAAAAGTTTACAGAATCCTGCATAAATACTTTTGGCCACATTTAAATATCATAGGTTTCAATCAACATTGCTCCCAGCCTTCATCAGTGCCAAAATAATAAGAGTATCAACGCTACCATTTTTCCAACAGAGGAACACTGCAAATGAGTGGGGACAGGGGAGAGAATGAAAGAGGCGAAATATCCACTGACCAAAACCTCACCTAGAACTACAATGACCTACAAAACAGGGATGGTCAAATTCCTACAAAATCTTTAAAGAATGACCTTGTCTCAAGTTTATTTTGCTAAATCTGTAACAAAACTAAGGAACCAAACTGTGGGTAAAAATTTTATCAAGTAAAAAGAGCATTTTTTGTACAAATGTTATTATGAGTCTATTTATTTTCTGAGATTTTATAAAACATTTCATAAAAACAATTGGAAAATGCCTTCCATGCATCAACCAAAACACCTCATGATGCCAACAAATATGGACTCATTGTTCCCTTCTGCTTGCCTCTTGATCCCCTCCATACCTACTACTGCTACTGTCCACCATTTGGATAATTATTCTGTGCACAACTTCTAGCAGCTTTGGAGGATGCCTGTTGTGACCACTTTCTCTAAACTGTGGAATTGAGTGGAACAAACAGGGATCTGAGAAACCTCTTCCTAACTCCAACACTGCTATGGCTTGATTGGATCACTACAGACAGACTCAAATCCTATTTAGATCAAAGAACTGTATTTACTTCTGATGCTGGGTCAGTTATGTGAAAATCTGGTTTTGAAGAAAGCACCTACACTAAACAATATCCTTAAGTTTTAGAACAACAAACTCCAAAAAACAAATCTAAAAACCCAATAAAAGCAACAGAAGAATATAGCTTATTTCTGGGTACAAAAATAAATTCCAAGATATTCATTTTTCTTTTTCATGCATCTGATAATGCATTCACTTCCCACTTCTTCTACTCGAATGCTCTCCAGTACTATATTTATCCATTTAAGAACTTAAATATAAAATTATTAAAAGAAGAAACAGAAAACAATCATAAAAGTCATCCATATGATTTCATAATTAAACTTGTATTAGCGCTCATTTGTGAGCATAAGAATACATAGCAAAGAGAAATTCTGTTTGCATATGTTATGATTTGTTTGAATGACAGATTCTCCTTACCTCAAGCACTCTTCCTGTAATATATTTTTCACAATTGTCACATCTGATACCAAACTTTGCGTGATAGTCCGTTTCGCAATATGGAATGCCATCCCTACAGAACAAGGACAGACAACACAGAAATTGCTTTACATGGGGTTATAGGTTTTCTGGGAGATTATACTGCAAAAATATGTTAACAGTTGTAATTGAAAAATACGAAGAGTAAGAATCAAAGTCTTAGTGTTTCTTTTTCTAAAAAGTTAGAATCAGGAAACTCAGACTACTTAAAATGAACCGGTCTGTTAGTTTCACACTTGGATCACAATTTTACAAAATTTTACATTTAGATCATTAAACAGATGAATGAAAAGAAACTGCTCTAGAAGAACTGGAGATTGTTCTAATATTGCAAAATGCAAATGAAGTATACTTAAATACATTCAGTGCATTAGTTCATAATATGCTAGAAGAACCCACGATTAGATGGCAAATGCTTAGTTTTGTTGGGCTTTTACTTGAGGAAAAATAAACATTAATTTTATAGTAGACAAGTTGGAATGCTAGAGACTAACCTATGAATTACCACAAAAATTAATTGAATTGATTGAAAAATGGATGTTTCTTCTCTTCAGTTTTGTTTGTTTGGCATTTAGTTTATTCAAGATATTTGAGGGATTTGAGACAATGTGAAACCATGCTTGGGAACACCCTTTTATTAAATACTGTTTTCTCAGTCTCCAGTGCATGCTGTGAAATTAACTTGTATTAATCTAAATCCAAGGAACTGCTGAAAGTCAGTGGGACGTTGGCTGTGAAGCACCGTCATCTCTGAATCTCTGGTCGCTGGTGGTTGAGTTAGCTGTTTAGGAAAATTTTTTCATATCAACACAATTCTCCAGTGCAGAAATTAATCCCAGTTCCTTTGGCCAGTGTAAACTCTATATCTCATCAGACTGATATGAGTGCTGACACGGGACTTGGTCTCCATGTGTGCTTTGTGCTAACTCTTACTGCTGTCATCAAATTCAGTCCAAATCTGATAGCACAAGTGTCAAGCAGCACAAAGCCCCAATATATAACTCTTTAATGAACACTTTAAGATTCTTTTTGCTTATGTGAAACACATGGAAAGGATAATATCTGCTTGTTCGCATTACAGCATCACATACAGCAAAGGCGAACACAAGTAACAAAGGGCATGTCTGCAGAGCTTTGAAGCGTACTCCACCCATTGGCTTCCTTTAGCAGAGCTGCTCTGGTAACTCAAGGTAAATTGACAAATTCTGTTTTATTCATTAGATTTTTTTTTAATTTATTTTAATACAATTTGAGTAATGCCTGGTAATCTTTTATACCTCTCCAAACATTTATAAAGACAAACTAAAGGATATACAACACTGAATTATTTATTTGGTATCAGAAATACTCTGAATAAAACCCTCTGAGCTTCCCCACTCAACTTACTTGCTGATGTACTCTGCGTTCAGTAGCTTGCCGCACGTATTGCACTTAAAACAGCCCAAATGCCAGTGTTTGTCCAAGGCAACCAAAGACTGGCCATTTTTTATTTCTGAACCACAGCCTCCACAATCTGCAAGAGAGAAAAATCCAATGAGTGCATCACATGCTTCAAGCACTCAAGCAATGATACAGGTTACTGCAGTACAAGAATCAATTTGTGTCCTAGTAACAGCTTGCACATGCTCTAAAGCTTGCTGCTGACTGCTCACAAACGGATGACAAGCAGTGCTGCCCTAATGTCCTACATGGCATGAATAATCCAACCAACAAAGAAGCAAACCCTAATAACTTACATTCCTAGTGACTTAGGTTACATTTTAAATTCTTTACATACTGTCTAAAAAAAGTGAAAGTTTTGCTCATTAAGTTCTAAAGTATTGCAAATCAGCTCAATGAGATTAAAAAGAAAAAAAGAGCTAAAAGTTATAAGACTAAAATTAACTATTAATTATTTTTGTTAGACTTTGCTTCCAAGTCTGACAGTTTAACTCATAATTTAATTTTTTTCTGCAACTGGGGAAAAAAACTAAGCTGAAATTCTGATTTGAACTTCTGTTATCAGGAAAACTACATAAAAACGTGAGAGGCATTACAAGTTCCTGAACATTTGTGCCGTTGGATGCGCAGCATGTGAAATGGATAGCTGGCTACATACTCATTATTTATGGAAAATCACATATAATCTGGATACTTTTCACTACACTAGTAAAATATAAAACTACTCTCAGGCACTATGTGCTCATGACCCTGTCTAGTGAAGCCACATAGACATGGAATTTGAAGCTCTATGCTCTACAGGAATCCTCAAATATCCTATACAGTCCAGCTCACATTCTCTCTTCATTTTCTTCAGTTTCCCATCTGTGTGCAGTTCTCTCACAAAATGTTAGAACATTCAGATTCACAATACATGGAAAACATCAGTATTAAACTGATTCTAGAATCAATATTAGTAATCAATCTAATCTTCTGTTTGATATTATCTAAAACCTTTCTTTTTTTTTTTTTTCTTTTGGAGGAGTTCTTCATGTATACCAACAGTTTGCTAGGGAAAAGACAAACCCAAAGACACATTAAAGCTTTGTTTAGTGATTCCAGAGAAGAAAAAAACCATCTTGCATGGAAGAGAAAATACGCAAAAGCATAAAAAAAGATTTATCTAGTTATTAAGAAAGAACTCCAAACGTAGGATCTCATTAAAAGACTTAAAACAGTCCTCTTAAAAACTTTCTGATTTAAGCTTCTATTTAGTTGATGATGTGATCCTAATGAGACACTCTGTTAGCGCAATTGCAAATATTTAATTTCTGAGCACACAGCTATAAAGGGTAGATCTTATTTTCCTTTAGTGGATTTGGAATGGATTAAGGGAGAAATAGTACGTCTCTTTAGTATCACTCTGTAGAGAACCAATATGTGGAAACGGATCAGCACAAAAGCATATGCAGCACAGATCAGAACATAGGAGTTTTGCTAATAAAAGGGAACATTTGGATATGTGCCTGCATTTAGTCCCATAAGACAATAAATGCTTCAGTATGCATTCTTTAACTGCAATCAGAAAGTTGTTTGTGATCTCCTATGCACTAGGAGTTTATCTGATAATCTAATTTAATCTTACTGGTTGAATGTTTATTTTGCCAACTTAATACAACACAGTGTGATCAGAAGTCATTCAGCTTCCATCTTGCTTAAGCTTGGGTGGGCAAAAATGCAGTGTTTTGTGGGCTACTGTTTTATTGCTAAATGTCGCTTTCTCTGTTAAATTCCAGGTAAGTAAAAACAAATATTGTGGTTTCTATGCCAACAATCCCTGTTTGAATGGTGTCTTTGTTTTCCTGTCTTGGATGTAGCATCCTTTGGTGACTCACCTAATTTCATCCAATAACTCTGCAGTACACATCAATTTACCGCTACGTATTGATATTCTCCCCAGAGTGCTCTTTCAACGTTATCACTGACACAAGGTGCTTTCACATCTAGTATTTTATAAACTAAACAAACAAGTAGGTAGTTATTTATATAATAATAAAAATTTCAAGAGCTCAGGCAAAAAGCAGGTGTTTGACATTCTCCATTTATTCCAAATGCAATGCATGAAAGAAGTGAAAACCAGAGGAAAACAGAAGGGCTGGTCAGAGAGGGTTGTCTTGCTGGGAGCTCAGTGGGTCCCAAGAACTCTAATGAAAGCATTCTTGAGCTCAATTCAGAGATAAATAGGCTGATGAATAGCTTACATAGTACATATCAGGCAGTTCTAAGACAAGTATGAAACCAACATAACAGTGGGTCAGCGTATTACTTGGTCCTTGACTCAGTTTGATCGAGGAGATGTTTTCGTGCATTACCAGTCTTCCATAAAAATAGGTAGGTTGCTCCAAAAGTAATGCCTCCTACTTATTTCCATGGAAACTACAGCAGCTACAAAGGGCACAATAACACTATTTGATAGAGAAAACTCTCAGCTACAAAACACTCATTTTCAACACAGTCACCACCATTAGCTGTGCATTTTCACCAGCGATGAACAAGAGCCTGCATGCTGCTCGCAGCAAAAGCTGCACCAGTGGAGGTGATCACTGTCACTATCACCACCGCTGAAACGCACCACCCGCTGCCTCATCCACTGTTTAATCTCCAAAAACATTCAGTAAGCATTGATGAATGTCAATGGGTGCCATTTGTTCCGCATAGAGACATTCAATGCAGTACATCTTTGCACCATGCACACTTTCATGTCAGACACCATCTTGTCAGGCTGCCCCTCTGCTATCAGCTGTCATACAGCAACAAAATGTAATGGAATACTGATGGGAAGATTCAACCTCTACTTACATCCCGTCAACATCTGCCTCTGACATCATGGGCCAACATAATAAAATTGGAGACATTCTTTGCAGAGTAACTCTCTACCGAAGATTCTATTCCCTACTCTAAGGAGGGATTATGCCATTGTCATGAAGGCATACTTCCAGGGCTCATTCCTTTTGCGGCACATGGTTTGCTATGGGTCTGCAGGTAAGGAGCTGCTGTACCTGTGCACTGGGGAGGCATGGTGCAGGGACCTGGGAGAACTGAACTGGGGAAATACAACACAAACAGTCTCTGTAGCATGTGTGTGTAGACAGAATAAGTATATTAAAGGACTCTGTATTACAGATAATCAAATAAACTTGTCCTGTCAGTACTTAACCAGGGAAATAATTTCCATTAAAGTCAAAGCCAGTTTTCCCATAAGAAAAGGAGACAAACAGATAACAGGCTATTAAAGTATGGATCCGCAAATGCAGCCAGGCAAGATGGATCATCCTCAGCCATGCATCTAATCCATCTCAAATAAATGACAAGAGAAAGCACCAAAAAAAAAGAGACAGCCATTGCCTCCACTAAAGAGAATGGCATTAGCAGTAGAGCAATCAGTGTAGCGTCTTGCACTGCATTCACACAGCAGCAATTTGCTGACAAAGAGCAGAAGGGAGATGGTAAAAACTACTGTTAAAAGAAAGATCTGGAGAAAAAAAAAAAAAAAAGAGTAATTTCTCAGTGAGGTAGATTCTTACATAGAAAGATAAGCAGTCTAGGTACTCTTTCCTCAGTCATGCCAAATTCAGCTTGAGGTGATGGTCGTTAAGAACATTTCTGCATTCATCACTTGATTAGATTACTTTTGCTGCTTAATTACTCTTTAGGCTGCGTTTGAATGTTAAAGTACGGCAGCTTCTCATGGACAAATGAGCACAGTAAGAAAGCTCAGTGCAGCAAAGCCACTCCATGCTCAGTTTTGCTGAAAAAAATGTGGTATGAAAAGACCATGCTGCTTCTTTGTAGCATTTGTATCTTCTGATAGTACACAAGAGTATGGAGGTCAATGCAAATGTCTCTCTGGCACATCGTACCCATCCCTGTTGTATTCAGACATTAAATTACATCACTGATGTCTGTTTTCCAGGACTGATTCAAATAACATGTGATGAAATCTCAAATTGGATTTTATTTCAGCTGCAGCTGGATTAAACCCTTAAATGTATTAACATTTATATTACTCCCTGCTCCAAACATTTCAATTTACTTCCATTATAATCAAGTGTTTTGAACGGTTCTGTGTATTATTAATTCTATAATGGCACCGTTTGTGTTTCATTTAAGTATCAGCCTTTCTTAGAAAATTGTTGTGTATTTCTTTACATCATTATATTGTAGTTGTTGACAGCTTTTGTGCAGCATAGCAGTTACAAGTGTCGGTGTAAAACTGGTTCTTTAAATACGTGTAAGCTAGAAAGAAACAACAGAACACAGCTTAACTCCCACTTACTTCGCAAGTTCTGTACAGGGAAAGAGCCAGTGCTGCTGGAAGGGGGCAGGGAACATTTCTGGCAGATGCACTCTTTGCCATTAAAAGTTACCCGGTCACCTGCAGGGAAAGGCAGCCTATAACAGAAGAAACAAAAGCATACAAGTTACATTCAAATGCCCTTACTGAAGTGAAATGCATTTCCATAATGGAACTCGTTATTACTCCGATTGCTTCTTCCCTCCTTGACCAGTTCTCGTTTACAATATCTCAGCCATTGGAGGCTAAAGTATTGAAGAAACATATCAGACAATTGCAAATGCAGATGATGCAGCTACTTAAAAACAAAACCTAAAGATACACACACTGAGCACTCAAGCCCAGGGTCTTGTGTACATAAGAAACATATCATCAGCAATGGTTGATCACTAACAGGATGAGTTACAGAATGAAAATTAAATTAGAATTACAGGGAGCTGCTATTAAGTTGTTAAAATATTGCATGAGAGTAATGATTTTTATACCTTAAAGAAGACACCATTTGTCCTTCCACCTTTGATCATAACAAAGCCGTTCTCTTAACCTACGTACTCAGAAAGCAAATATCAGTGGACTCTCATTAGAGAAAATATATCCCTCTCATAAAAACCAAGAGTCTATGTCACTTGTTTGTTTTACCCTAACAACAGCTCTACTTAGACTTAATTAAATCCTATCTTTTAATCCATGCCCTTAAAACAACAAACTTTCTGCCATGATCTTTGTTGTTCAGGCATGGAAACTGCAAAGGTTTTTCTATTTCTAAGAGCACCAGATGGACAAATCACTTTATAATTCAGCAAAGGATGGCGAGGATTTAGAAACACATTTCACTCCACCCAAAAGCTCAACTAAATCACTAGCAAGATATCAAAATATGGCTTAAGTGGGGCATAAACATACTACAATCCTTCTGCCTCCTTATGAAGTATATCTGATCAGATTAATTCATTAACATTTCATTAGAACTCTGTACATCATTCCCCCACAAATGCTATCAAATTTATACTAAATGAGATAATATCTTTGCTACAAAAGCTGCATGGATACTTCTTGGTAAGCATAAACATTATTTAATTACTTATAAAGAGAACAAAAGTATGTTATCCTTTGTTTTTTTAATATTGTTGCTAAAATCCATTTTAAACCATCTAGATAAGTGTTCAGCAGCGTCATCTATTTTGGACCATGTGTAATACTTTAAAAATTATGAGGACACATGCAGCTTAATTATCATTATATCTTTGGAAATCTTATTATTAATTTTGCTTTTCTTTTTTTTTTTTTTCCCTTTACTAATGACTTAATACTCCAAACATTTTCTTCCTTCTTACTTACCTAAGTAAGTAAGGATGATACAAGGAAACAGATCATATAATGGCCTGGGTTGAAAAGGACCACAATAATCATCTAGTTTCAACCCCCCTGCTACGTGCAGAGTCACCAACCACTAGACGAGGCTGTCCAGAGCCACATCCAGCCCAGCCTTGAATGCCTTCAGGGATGGGGCGTGATTCTGGTACAAAGAGTCCCAAAGCCATGTTAGCACAGACATAGGAGTCCTAAAATTCCACCTGCTCAACAGAAGCCTTTCTATGATGAATTTTACTTCATAACCTGATTAGAAGACAGCACTGTGATGGAATCAAACTGTTCTGGTCAGCAGTAAGTCTGTCCTATCTTGCATCAATCCAGCAACAGCAAGCTGTTACGTATGTTATGTATAAGAAATACTCTTTTTAGGTCATAACAATTACTTGCAATGGATTTTTATACCACTTAAAATCATGGAGTCTTCTAATAATAAAAGGGTTTTATGAGCATCACTGAGCAGTTGAGGTTGGAAAGGATCTCTGGAGGTCATCTGGTCCAAGCCAGAAGTTTATTCAAATGTATCACATACAGTAATTTTTTTCATGTTTATACAGATGATTAAAATTAACTAATTATTAAAAACTCTCTCAGTAGTAGAGTGATGTAACTCAAATTCTCTCCCAGTTTTCTCCTTCCAATGTGAAAGATGTCATTTAATCATGCATTCACATCAATTAACTATTACAAAGATCACTTCTATAACCAAGCCCTATTCACTCACTTCAACAGGCACAAGCCAAGGAATTTCAGCTGTTCCAGAACTGAGACAAGAAATAATCAATCTCCTTCATGTTTTTAGGAAGATATCTCCTCCTGGTTTACAGATACAGATCTACTAAGACCGCTGGTAATCTACTCAAAATTAAACCTCCACAAAAAGATAACCTGCTCCACAGATGCAATCACATAACTACATTGTCACACAACTACCCCATTATCTTTCATACTTATGCATCTTTGCATTCCCTGAGCAGGATGTTACCATCCACTATGGTTCGCTATAGTCTGCGATGGCGACAAGGCTGGGAATCAATGAATGACCCAACTGGACTATTGTGTGAGATCTCAGTAAAATTGAAAGCCTTGCACCATTAATCCCAGAGACAGTGATGCACTGGAAGCCATAAGTGATTTACTGATTTGAAGAAGCATTACTACTACTGAGCATTCTTGTAACTTATATTAGGAGTAGCAGTCAGATAGCAAGTTGATTTATTTTATACCTGATCTAACTGGCAAAAATCCAGCTGAGCTTCTGCACATAGAAGTCCATCTAAAACAGATGCAGCAAACATTAAATAAAGTATAAGTAGGTACTGATCGCTTTAAATGGGTTCAGCTATGTTAGGCAATTAGACAATCAGAAGATGCAGTTAAAACTGGAAGAGAATAGAAAAACTGATCTCTTATTGCACAAAAACATAGCTGGTAGATGACACCCACAAAACACACCAGCACTCACACACAATGTAACAGGCTACAAAGCATACTTCAGGGGGAGGGTGTGGGAAGGTTTTACTACCCCATTAAACTGGTTTGTTTTCTGAAAGTTTAGTAACTAATCACCAGCATTTCTATAACATCTGACCTCTCCCTTTCACAAGTTATTCCGCTCCAGGTTTTTGATGCCAGTACAAGTGAAAGCTCAACAGAAGGTGATAACAGACAATTAACGAGGTTTCAGTTTCTGAGCTCTTTAACTTGTGAGCAGGACTATATATAGCATTGTAGGTTAAAAACAGTGTATCTGCCTTTTATTATAATGACATCTCACAGTCAGCCACTGAATATCACTGGGTATGGGATTTAATTAGATATTCATCCTCTTAAAAACATTCAGTGTGATTTTCACAGTTCACTAATCTATTTTTAAAATGAAAATTAAGAGTATCTTTAAAGCAGTTCCTTGGAATGACTTGTAAGGTTTTTAGTACATCTCTTATGATTCATTTTCCAATGAATTTTGTTTTATCCACCTGCCTCCAGTATTTGTAGTTGGCAGTGACTGCAGGTGACCAACAAATTATATTGTAAAACATAAACCAGCACCAGTCTAATTCAGGGCAACTGTGTGCTGATACTGAAAGGCCTGGCTCTTGTTTCCTCTTTCTCCTGCACCATGTCTCAGCCTTTGCAGCTGAGGGCAAGGCATTCAAGCTTTCTGGGCCAAGAACATGTTCATTTTTTTTCCAGAGCTAGCTCATGGCCTTCTGTTCTTTAAGTTGCTGACCTGAATTTGTGGCAGAACCATCAACTAAATTTGATATAAGAAAATTAACAGAAGCATATGGTCAGGAATGTGGGGAGAGCAGGGCTATCCATTTCAGTAGCAGCCTGCAGTTATGCTGGGTTGAGTGTAATGTCAGACTGCAACCTGAGGACCTACAGGATCACGTTGTGCTCTGATTCGTACCTGGTACAATCACGTCCCTCAAGGTTGCTCTATGTGGCAGAATTTGACCCAGGATGTTAAACCTGATGAGACAAAGTGAGCATTACTTGCTATTTACTGTCTTCATGAAGTTCAGCAAGGGCAAATGCTAAGCCTGTACTTGAAGAGGAATAATCCCATGCATCTTTACATGCTGGGGGTCAATCAGCTGGAATGTCACTTTGCAGAAAAAGATGTAATGGACACTAAGTGGAAATTGAGTCAGTAGCTTGTCCTTCTAGCAAAGAAGGTCAGTAACATCCTTGCTTGCTCAGTGAGCGGGATGAGGGAAGTGATCTTTCCCTCAGTTCACTGTTTGGGAGAGTGCATCTAGAATTGTGCATTCAGTTGTGGGTTCCTCAGAATAAGACAGATATTGGCGTACTGGAGGGAGGCTGGTGGGGGTGGCTAGGCACAAAGCAGAAACATAGGATGCACAAGGAGGGCTGAAGGAAATGGATTTTATCAACTTTAAAGCACGTCCATGTAAGAACAGGACAGTAAGAATCCTTTGTTCAGGAAGCACCTTAATATTGATAAATGCCTTTATTTTACAATCAAAATGCCAAGAAGAACACTCAATTGGATTTCAAAATTTTGGCATAAATATTCAAATGGAGAATTCTGCTACAAGAGGTGCTTTAAGAAGTACCCAGTGTTGCTTAAGTGGGAACAAAACTCTTTCAAATTTCATAAACAATAAAAAAGTGAGCAATTAAAAAAGTTTAGCATATTTAAAATATCCGGGATTAACTGAATTTTTTATTTTCAGTATTATCTTAATTTCTTAGAAATTCTTATAAGCCATGCCTACACAATAGTCCTCACATTCTTCCTGGTAATAACAGTGTTATGTGGGATTAAAACAAATACATATTTTTTTCCAACAGGTTGGAAAACAGGTTTCCAACAGGTTTTATTTCTAACTGCTATGATTAGTTACCTTCTTGAAGATAACAGTAATATAAATCGATTGAGAGAAGCTTTTAGATCTGGATTTGGCACAAGTTCCTTGAAGAATAGCATAAAAATGCCTCACGCTCCTCTACACATCATTCACTTCTTGGCATATACTCAACTTCTGCCAATAGACTGTTTCAAGAGAAAACTTTCTAAGTTCAGACAAAACACATTATTTGGATGGTCAAGTTCTGTAAAGAAAGCACAAAGCTGTTTGGTTATTAACCTGAAACATTCATGCTAATTTATCATCCAGCTAATAGTGAAATTGTTCCCTCTTCATCATGAACACGTCACAAAAAAAGCATCCTGTGTATGACCAATTATAAGAATACTGTAATTATACAGATAACGATTACATACATTTCTCCAACTGGGTGAATAAACAACTCCCATCCCAACTTTATTAATTATATGAACCCATAATACCAAAATGCAGACTGATACCACGTGCACGTCAGTAACACTGAAATCCAACAGTGTCCATGTATAGTATAACCATGTCTACATATAGCAGACCACGTATCTTACTTAATATGTCTATATAAGGAATTATCACACTAAGACTTCTCATGAAAATTCCATTTTAAAAAGTTTATTTTCATCACAGGTATAACTTCCCATTGCTTTCTGAAACACTCAGTTTTCTGGCCTTTTACATCCTGCATATGCTATTCTGGTGAGCCACGTCTCCAAGTGCCATATAAGAATTCTGTGAACAATTTCAATAGACCTCAGCCCCTCTTGATACAAATAGCCTTAATTATCTCTCTCTTTTTATTTCACTTTTACAAACATGGGACCTTTCAGAGGAAATGTTTCTGGTAGCCCTCTGTAGGGCATAGGCCCTTCCAATTAATGAAAATGTAAGAACAGGATTGCTTACCCACTCGCTGCGAGTTCAGAGTAAGCAGTCAATCTGCAGCTTTTTTTGAATCTATGTTATTATTCTACTCTTTCATGGTTTTAAGCAATACAGTCACAAAAAAACAACAGCTGCCAACAGTTACACTCACTACAGACAGCTCTGAGAGAAACCCCTCAAACTATGCCAGCAGAGCAAACACGCAGTTTAAACCTGAATTTGTTTAGAAGCTAACTGGTCAGTGCAATTTAGACACCATCCCATAGCACACTAGGATACAGTGCATTTTTAACAGTCAGTTTCTCATCTATGAATTTCTGAACTGTGGCAGCGCAGGGCAAGAGCATCTGAGTCCCAGCAGATGCCTTGGGGAAGATTTGGGTTTCTGACACACAAGCTTTTTCACAGAACAGTGCAGCAGCTTATCAACGCAGGGCAGACTGCAAGAGGGAATACAGCTTTGTATGACACTGGTTCACGTGACACTCAAAAGTAGCAATGTCAGTGGCTCCAAAAAGTGAATGGAGCTATGTGACTGGCATTTTCCCCACTGCTCCAGCTAGCTGCATGCCTACAAGGTTTTCTCACTATCTGAATCCAGATACATTTCCTACTAGTTTCAATTCAAATCTTCACTTCTATGAAAATAATAAAAAAAGGAACTGCTAACATCACTGATTTACTACTCAGCACAAGAATGTTTACTTCAGCAGCTACAGAAATACTGGTTACAAAAGTATTCATCTAAAGTACTTAACAATACTGCAATGTTTTGAGGACCACTTTCATGAGTGCAAAGTACCTTCAGCAGCTAAAGTTCACTTTTCCTAGTGAAATTGGTAAGAGCTGTGCTTGGTTCCCATTAGGGCAGGAAAGGAAGTCAGCCCCATTCCAGAAGTCAGAATTCTAGCAGAGAGCCTACGTTAAAGTCCAGTTGTAAGGGGTAATGTCAGATGCAGTTTGCATGATCATGTAGCTGCCTCAGATGGTGTGGATTTGGTCTGTTTTTTAATCTTTCTGCCAATCTGTAAGAAATGAGGACACAAATGGTACTCTGGACACATTCTTCCAAGGAAAATGCCCAGGAAAAGTCCTTTACAGCACTGTACCCCTAATCAAATGGCTCAAGGTCTTTTTTCTGGCTGGTATGTTTCCACTGGCTTTTTATTCATTTTTAAAGGAAAAAACCCGCCTACTTCTATGTCAGCTTAAAACACATGTACTCTACTCGCCATATTTTTGCTGACTTATCACTTAATAAAATAAATGATGCTGCTGCTGATTAGATAGGACATTCTTTCCCATAAAGAACATGAATTACATTTGGCTTGCAAAGACTAGGGTAATTGAAGCAGTGCTGATTTAAAGAAGTTGAGAAAATGGTCCAGTATTTTTAATGTGAACAGATGATTGGATTCTTCTGTTGATCTATGCCACAAGTCAGTGTTACAACCCCCTTAGGAGACACTAATTGAATCCTGCAACTCAGCTGGATGTTAGTTGGCTCTGATGAAGACAACGTGAATTTGTGTGTCCTTCAAAGGAAAGCAGTGGAAGCAAACCTGGGTCTCTCTAATGAAGTTGCACATAGCAGCAATTAGAAGCTTTATTAGTGGAATAGCTTTTAATCCAATTATTTAGTTACACAAGAAGGTTAGAGAACATCTCTGCATTTATTTCTTTATACGAAATGCTATTTTATCAGCAACTGTGTTTTTAAAATTGTTGCCTAGATACAGCACATCTTCATTACATGGGATATTAGTAGTATGCTCCAGTAAGTACTATCTCCA
The DNA here is from genome assembly GCA_016647715.1 of Pavo muticus. Taxonomy (NCBI): domain Eukaryota; kingdom Metazoa; phylum Chordata; class Aves; order Galliformes; family Phasianidae; genus Pavo; species Pavo muticus. Next base: position 1,146,636 of record JACDJE010000207.1, on the reverse strand, counting down.
TACTACAATTCATCTAACATGGATCGTTAGGTACTTATGCAATTTAATTACACGAAAACTTATTCTGATTTTCCAGGGAAAGGAGACAAATTTTAACACAAAACTCTAAACCATCGGCTGAAGGACTGGCTAAATACAGCAAGAAGTTTGTACAGCAACAGCCTCACTGAAGGCTATGTGAGTTAAGCTGCTAGGTACAGGAAGAATCATCATGGAATGGCTTAGGTTGGAAGAGGCCTTAAAGATCATCTAGTTCCAACCCCCAGCTGTGGGCAGGTTTCCCAACTACTAAATCAGACGCTAGACCAGGCTGCCCACAGTTCCATCCAACATAGCCTTGAACACCTCTGGGGATGGGGCATCCACAGGTTCTCTGGGCAGCCTGTTCCAGCAAAGGCACATGCTAAACACATAAACTAGCCCCTAATGATGTGGCAGAGTGTCACCACATTTGGCAGGAAAGTAGAATCAATGGGTTTTATTTTCCTCTTAGTCAAAGAAGTACCTCATTACATGGAAGATACCAGCACTAACAAGAATTGTAGAAGAGATGTTACACTGACAGGCTGTGCAATCCACATTTAACTCATGAGTGTCACAATTAGATGCTAAAACCCTTCTACTTCCTATTAAATATATAAATATGTTTAGGTTTGTTATCTTTACTCTTCATGTTTGTTTATCCAAAAGGAAAAATCTACTAAAATTTGCAGAATCTGAAGAGGCATAATTTAATCTAACAGAAGCCTGTCAGGCTAGGAGACTTCCCCGTAATACAACTAATTAATTATTTTTGCAATTGGTAGATTCAAGCTACACAGTCATCTTGCCATGACACGTGGCTGTTTTGGAATTTGAAGCAAGCCCTGTTTCTGCATCAGAACAAGAGGACATGTGAGCTCATCCACTTGATGAACTGGGTAGATTTGGTTGTCATACGGCCATAAAGACAGATCCTTTGGACTGCCCAAGTATCTGAATACAGCACCAGCAGATACAGCATCTATAATGTGATGCCTTGATGCCCTGTTACTCACAGCACTGCAGCCTGTACTTTCTCTTACCATTTGGAGTTGCTTTCATGCGTTGGTACAAGCTCAAATTTGACAGAAACATTGTTAAAGCAGTCGCTTCAAACTATTGGCACAACAGTGCATTTCATGGAATCATAGAATGGCTTGGATTGGAAGGGGCCTCAAAGATCATCTAGTTCCAACCGCCTGCCATGGGCAGGGTTGCCACCTGGTAGATTAAACACTAGATCAGGTTGCAGAGAACTCCATCCAACCTGGCCTTGAACACCTCCAGTGATGAGGGCATTCAGAACTTCTCTGGGTAGCCTGTTCCTGAAGTTTCCTGAAAGTTTGGCATATATAAAAGTTCTTCCTGAAGTTTGTGCTATTTCTGTAGAAGAAAATTAAGATATAGTTCCAATGAACATCAACTGTCTGCAGTTCAGAGCCTGCAAAGATTGCCACCCTCACTGGATCACAGCGGGAAATGATCTTACTGACCTCCATCAGGCATCTCATGGAAGGGACATCTTGTGTGCTGTGTCACTTGTCACCTACACTCCTGCTGGAGACTCTTCGTGAAATCCAACACATACACCAATGTTTGTGAGACCAGGGCATTTCTGTCCTATTTTAAGTGACTACTGTAATTTCTGGGAAGCAGAACTGTGATATTTTGGTTTAAGTCTACTCATACAGTATCTGCTTGGATTGCCTGGGACACAGGCACTGATATCTAAGTCCTGTGTAAACTTCAGCCAACAAAACGTGAAATAGCAGACACCAGAGAAATCAGGATGAATATCTGGGGCAAAATGTATGACTGGAGAGATAAAGGCAGTTTCTCAAGTACCTTGAAAACTTCATATATAAAATATCATTAAACAGAAATAGAATTAAAAAATAAAAAAGGTACTTTGAATTTGGATTTTAAAATTCTGCTCTTTAGAAAGCAGCAGATCTAATAGAAAATATAACAATTTTTCATCTATATGTTATCAGTTTGAATGCCTAGCATTAGTCTTTCAAAATCTATTTTTTAAATGAAATACAACTTCACAGAACACATACCTGCAAACAGCACACACAAAACAGTCTGGGTGATAGGTTTTGCCCAGTGCTGAGACCACTTCTCCCTCAATGAATTCATCACAACTGAAGCACCGTGTGCCATAGAGTCTCTGGTAGTCCAAAGTACAGATGTAGTCTCCCTGTCTCACAAAAAATCCTCCTTGAGCCAGGTCACATCCACAAGCTGCAGGAAGAAAAAAGGCAGACTCAGAAGGCTGAAAAAGGAAAGAGCTCTCTCCAAGATGAAGCTGATCAGTATGGTTCCTAGAAGAGTGTTTTAGTACTTCAGTACATGGCCTTATGATCACAGAACAGTTGTGTATCTGAAAAACATTGCTTTTACAGTGCTTTTACATCAGTCATCTATTTTGTACACTAATAGTTTAATCTCTGCAAAAACACTAACTTCAGTGCAGATGCTGCTAGTACAGAGTAAAGCCTTTTAGAGTCAAGTACAGGGCTTATACAGGACATATACAATACTCACATTTAACAGGTTAAAGGAAATGCATAAAGGACATAAACCTTCAAAATCCAAAGCACCAATGTTGAAATGAATCATAGAATGGCTTGGGTTGGAAGGGACCTTAAAGATCACTGAGCTCCAATCCCCTGCAATGGGCTGGTTCCCCCCACCAGCTCAGGCTGCCCACGGCCCCATCCAACCTGGCCTTGAGCACCTCCAGGGATGGGGCATCCACGGCTTTTCTGGGCAGCCTGAGCCAATGTATCATCACCCTCTAGGTAAAGAAATGTCTCAGAGATTACTATACAATTGCTCAATAGCCTTCCTGGGTACAAACAGTGCTGAAATACTGCTCCCATTAAGCACGGGGTCTGGTGTGCATGGCAACTGCTTTCAATGTCCATGACAGCTTACAGAATATTTTAAAATAGATCTTAAGTTTACCTGGTGTCACACAGCAAATATGAATTAAAGGGATATCCACAACCATCTGCTCCAGGTAAAAGTAGAATTTTTAATCCTAGCTGTCATTTTATCATTTTAAAGCTAAATGTGTAGGAAAGAGTTAAAGTTGATTAACCAAGTGTTTGTGAGACTTTGCAAGAGGCTTTCTCCTCTTGCATACAGGATGCAGATAGGCTGACGTTTTGAGATTATAAAATGGGAAAGACACAACAATCTGGCTGAAGTTACACAGAAGTAGACAGAAGATGGAATGAAGATGGATGAAGAATGGACAGAAGATGGATGAATGAAGATGGAATGAAGATGGATGAATGAAGATGGACAGAAGATGGATGCAGAAGATGGCCTCCATCCATATGGACCAAAACATTTGAAAACCTACCAAAACTGACTTACAAGGAGAACAGAAATTCAAAATGGTGATTCTGTCACTGTGATGAGCACCACTTATTTGTTACGTGGTTTTTAAAAGTAGTATCTCTACTTGTACCAAAGCCTGTTTTCCATACCAGAATCTGTCATCTTGCATCTAAACAATGAGAAACAGGTCCAGCAAGCATACTTAAGGCAAAAAGTAAAATATTCATGACACAGAAAACCCTAGAAAGCACAGGATCCCGTCATCTTTTATTCAAAACCAAATCCAATTGTCTGTCTTTTTTATCACCTTTCTTAATAGCACAGGTGGCTCAGTGCCATCTTGGCATTTAAATTATAATCTTCCTGTCTGGGAATGGCCCTAACCACTAAACAACAGAAAACAGCAATCATGCTGATAATGCTTTAGTATATGACCAAGAATCTTAGATTAATTAATTTTTCTTCTCTGTAAACCAAAGTAATTCCAATTACATTGCATTTGCCAGAGATAACAACTACAGGTTGGAGAATTTGCATTGCAATGCATTGTTCATTGCTCACTTCACAAACTTAGTATTTGTGAAATAACATTTTTCTTCCTCAACATCACATGAAGTCCCTGCTCTAATGTGTAGTTAAGGTGCTTTTTGTAGACTCCTCACAAATATCACAAGACCTGCTAAGTGTTACAGGTTCCTTCAGTCGATATATTTCACCTACATACGTACTGGCAAGATTAAAAAAAAAAGCACAAATCAACTGTGGTTTTAAGATGATGGTGAGCAGTGTGCTGAGCGGATATTAATGATGCCGTAGAACAGTTCTAAATTATATCAGATAGCACGTAAATTTGTCAAGTAGACTATGAGTGAAAACTTTTAAGGACATAATTAGACATCTGAGCAAATGTGGGTGGTGACAGGCCTGTCACTAGTGCTAGATGGGGCCCTGTCTCATCCTGAAAATATGAGGGGTGCTCAGAAAGTAATGCCTCCTATTTTTATGTTGTTGTCCCAGGACATCAGAAGTGGATGTTTGTAGTATGGCAGTAGAGTATGGACATTGCCACTATTACTTTTTCCTTACATTTTCTTGCTGTGCAACAGATGGCAGCAGGACAGTCTGACAAAATGTCTTCTGACAAGCACAAGTGTGCCATGGAGAAAAAATGGCACCTACTGACATTCATCGATGCTTTCTGAATGCTTATGGAGACCAAACAGTGGATGTGAGCACAATGAGAGCTGGACAGCATGGGCAACAATTTTCCCAACAATACCACCATATCAGCTGTGAAACAGTGGATCACCTCAGCTGGTACAGGTTTTTATGAGCACACATGCAGGCCCTTGTCCATTGCTGGGGAAAATGAACAGTTCATGGTGGTGACTATGTTGAAAAATAGTGTTTTGTAGCTGACAATTTTCTCTATGAAACAGTGTTATTGTGCTCTCTGTAATTGTTGTTTTCTACGGAAATAAATACAAAGCATTAATTTCAGAGTAACCTATATATTTTATTTTCCCAAAGGCAGAGGCTGCAATTACCTTGACTTCTTATGTATCACTCCACAGCAGATTGCATTAATGCAAAGTGGGGAATCGAGAGGCTGGATGCCTTGAGACACCAGGAACGGATTTATTTTGAAGACACAATATGAAATGCCTTCCATGCAAACACAAACAACAACAACAACAAATCCTGAGTGGCAGAAGAAGACTTGCAAATATTGGCAGTCATTAATGATTTGAGTAACAAAGAATGCATTGTGCCAAATAGGTCCTGCAGAGCTAGCTAGTATCAAAAATGCTGTACCTTGTGAGACCTCATCTAGCACTTGCTCAGTTATTTTCACAAAAGACTGATTCACACCAGAGCAGGTGTAAGCGTGGCTATCAGGATGATGTGTAGAAAGAAACTTATTTTAAGAGACAAGCAGAACTTGGCTTGTTTAGCCTACCAAAACCCACACGTTGGGAAACAACTAATACCTCAACGTATATCTGAGGTTCAAACAGATTAAGCTAAAGAAAAGATGAAGACCTATTTAAACCCAGCAAGAGAACAAGTGAGGAAACCTTGTCCATGAACAAATGGAGTCTGAAAATAATAGAAATGTTTCTAACCACCAGAGGAAGAAATTTTTGGAATAGCATTCCAGTAAGAATCATAGAATCACTAAGGTTGGAAAAGACCCACAGGATCATCCAGTCCAACCATTCCCCCATCACCAATGGTTCTCACTAAACCATGTCCCTCAACACAACATCCAAACGTTCCTTGAACACCTCCAGGGTCAGCAACTCCACCACCTCCCTGGGCAGTCCATTCCAGTGCCTGACCACCCTTTCAGAGTAGTAGTATTTCCTAACAGCCAGCCTGAACCTTCCCTGGCGCAGCTTGAAGCCATTCCCTCTAGTCCTATCACTAGTCACTCGAGAGAAGAGGTTGACCCCCAGCTCACTACAACCTCCCTTCAGGTAGTTATAGAGAGCAATAAGGTCTCCCCTGAGCCTCCTCTTCTCTAGACTGAACAATCCCAGCTCCTTCAGCCGCTCCTCTTAAGACCTGTGCTCCAGACCCCTCACCAGCTTTGCTGCCCTTCTCTGAACACGCTCCAGGGCCTCGATGTCTTTCTTACAGCGAGGGGCCCAAAACTGGACACAGTACTTGAGGTGCGGCCTCACCAGAGCTGAGTACAAGGGGACAATTACTTCCCTGTTCCTGCTGGTCACACTACTTCTGATACAAGCCAGGATGCCATTGGCCTTCTTGGCCACCTGGGCACACTGCTGGCTCATGTTCAGTCTAGCATCAATCAACACCCCCAGGTCCATTTCCTCTACACAGTCTTCCAGCCACTCTGTCCCAAGCCTGTAGCGTTGCCTGGGGTTATTGTGGCCAAAGTGCAGGACCCGGCATTTGGTCTTGTTGAATCTCATCCCATTGACTTCAGCCCAGCTATCCAGCCTATCCAGATCCCTCTGTAGGGCCTCGCTACCCTCAGGCAGATCGACACTTCCAGCCAGCTTGGTGTCATCTGCAAACTTACAGAAGAAAGAAACTTACTTAAGAAAGAAAAAAGATGGGAAAAAATGGCCTCAGATCTCTCTGGCTTCAGAAAGATGCCTGAGCAATATTAAAAGGAGATTATTAAATATGGTTACAAAATTAGCATTTTTTTTAAAGTACAAGAGAGATACCAAGAGACCACAAAAACCGTGAGACAAGCTCAGATAGTACTAGAATTATATGTTTATAAATATATATATATATAAAATTTCTTGGACGCTTTAAAACCAATGCCACCCATGAAATGCAAATATCAACATTTTAAAATATATTTCTTTCATTTCATACTCCTGTTTAATTACACAGACGCATCTGGCATCTTCCATAAAATCAGCACTCAGTAAATGTTACGATATAACAAATACCTGAATAGTTTTATTCAGCTGCTCTCTCACAACGCAAAAACTTTCAAGTTCTTGAATTCTATATTTACAATGGAAAGTGCATTGGAAGTAGGGAGAGAGCCTCATTCATTATTTTTCCCACAGAGAATACTAGCTTCTGTGTATTATCGTAATAGAAATACACTAGCATAAATAGATTATAGTAAAAATGTATTTGGAAACAATTAGATCTATAAGAAATTGAATTGCTACTACTGGCCAACATACTTCTGTGGAGATTTGATATCTTCTTCCGCTCACCCAAGGCTATTACTTCTGATGTACATCAATATGACTACTGATTCAATTTAGTACAAGAATTTTTTTTACAGCAGAGGATTATAACTTTCTTACCTATTTCCTTCACTAACCCAGCTACTCTTTTGTCAGTAAAAATTAAAGATTATGTAATGCATATAAAGATCACAGCTGAAGCAATGTTATACATGCAGTATTGAAGAAAAGTTTTCTTTTTATCATTTATGCTTTTAAATGAAGACAGGCTTTTCATGCAAGAATGCCACATACACTGTAAAACAATTCATCACAGGGAGAAGCTGGGATGAAAAGTTTTCAAACAGGCTTAGCCATCACACAGCAGTTTTCCTTCTGTATCAGTAATATCACCTTCAATACAAGTTTTTCAGTGTCTTAGCATTACAAAATCATGTTATCAAGTCTTGATTCTACGTTTGCCCCCTTAATTTAAATTCTCGTCAATAATCATTTGTCTCTATAGAATTTCCTCTGAATTAATTCACCATAAGCAAAAATCATAAATGAGAAAGGTCATTAATGGTTTTGTTTGTTTCTTTGGGTTTTTTTTTTTTGCATAGAAATATGACCAGGGTGGGCTTATGGCCTTTTGCAAGCTGAGAGAAATAGACCCATTAGCCCTATCTTCAGTGCAATGCCATTCCCCTGTCCTGCTGCTTATGTGGGCAGGGAGCCTCTCCCAAGCTGCACACCTGCAGAAATGAAAAATCAGGGAAAGAAAACCTGAAGAGAAACCTGAAGGATGTTTGAGGAGCACATCTGAAGGCAACTACTAGATCTCACTCTTCTTGGAGAGGAAATCACTGTTAATGTCACAGATCCACTCCCACCTAACACTTGTCATCCAAAATGAGTATCTGGAGGTAGGTTTATTTAAAACCTAGAAGCAGCTTCCCACTATTATAGAAGTTCTTAGTGAAGCAAGGAAAGCATTGCAAACACAGCACTTGAGATAAAGAGAAAGAAACACTGAGAAACTCATCTGCTTGTCTTGGTGTTACCTTTCACTCCAAGGCAATGCCCCGTGCTGAGTGACTCTGTGGCACCAAGGGACATGATGGCAATGAATCGATGGTTGGACTAAACGGTCCTAAAGGTCTTTTCCAACCTTAATGATTCTATGCTGAACAGTCACTGACTTCAGGAGCAGTTTTTAAGTACTGAATAAATAAGCATCTGTCTCTTGTGAGGGTATTTGGCAGCCATCCATCACCAGGATGTGGTGGGGGATGTGTAAGGGATGGGAGGTGCACTGCCTCTGCAGAGAGTAGCTCAGGTTGGCTTCTCTGACAGCTCAACATTTCCACTCATGAAGATAGTTTTCATTGACCTGACTTTAAAATAACTCAAGCAGACCTAAGGGGTTTGTCTATTTGTTAAGAAGGTAGCTACTTTTCCCCAGGCTGGTGTCTGTAACAGCATCTTGAGCACTGTCATTTACACTGTGTGATTTCACGGGCAATCTAACTCCATAATCCTTTATGGATAGTGCATCACATCAGGGCTACATCTATAAAAATAAATAGCAGCAATAGCAATTAATTAGGGCACTTTAAGCACACTGGTAGCCCCACTACTGTGTGTCATCGGCATGGTATTTGCACTGTATGAACATAGAACACATCTCTATCTTCCCTGCTTTCAAATGAGCCTAGTGAAAGTAGATTAATTTTTTGGCTGTGTGCTGTGTCCCAAGAGGCCCAGAAGATGCTGTACTTGCCATGCTGCTCTATACTACAGCAGCTGTAACACTAAAATTCACAGGTTGCCTTGTCAATCTGACAGCACTATTTAACTTTCAGCCTGTCAAAAAAACAAGTATTTTGCTTATCAACCTGCAAGCGCATGTATGAAGTGTTTTTTTTGTTTGTTTTTTTGTTTGTTTTTTTAACATTTTTACTCTATTTACTTGCTTATTTATGTAAGCAAGCAGGCATCAATCCAACACAGGAGAGAGGTAGACTCCCCAAAGACAAGAGAAGGAAGAAAAAGCCAATCATAACGCTACAAGCTAAGCAAGGAAAAAAAACCTCTGCTTGTCCAACAGCTGAATAAGTTGTCTTCCTCAGCACTACAGTTTAAGTTCATTTCTAGTATTTCCCTTCTGTCTCTGAGATGGATCATGGTGGCTGACTAAATCCCAAGAACGAAACACTGAGTATGCTACTGACATAATTTACTTTGGGCAGAAAAGCAGCATTGACGCAATCTAGGAGCTCATTCTCCAAAAAGCCCGTTATTATTTCTGGAACATTTCACATGGCTGCTCTGCCCATGAGAAACAATAGCAACCACCTGGCAAGCTTCCACTGCTACCACTTTGACTTCAAACTGACTCGAAAGTAATCTGCAGCAGTTCAGACTAATTTCCAGAAGCCAACTGACTGTGAGGCTGTCTTTCTGCTCTGGTGCTGATGAGTCCATGTAAGCTTTCCACAAAGGTTTTAGGAATGACTTCCATCTGTAAGCTTAATGGCCACATTAAGTCTGCATGTGACTATCATCCCACTTGCTGTCTCAGTCAATTCACATCTGAAATTATTTGTCTATAGGTGAGGGAGAAGCAAGACAGAAGGAACGGTGTTTAATCTATATAGTCTCCGTAATCCAGCCACTCTTCCTAGGTAGGAATAACCGTATCTAAATCTTTCCATGTAGATGTCCATAGTATGAAGAATATTCAAGCTTGCCAATCTCCTATAGTGTTTTTAGTTATATCTGAAATACCAACTGTAATCTCAATTCATTTTGTTACAGTCTGTGGCAAACAATGGAAGGAGCATGCAGCATCAGAAAGCTCAGCGAACGTGCCAAACCCTTCCCCAGCCTCCAAACAGGAACACACAGGCAGACAGCTCTGAAGAGTAAAACCAGGATTTCCTAGAGCACATAAGATAGAGAGAACTGTGGGAACATATATTATCCATCATGCAACACTTCCCCATACATGTGTAGCAATACTGAAAGCATAGCTCTCAAGCTAGCCTGGCTATTATATCCATCAATTAATTTGTGGGTACACAGTTCAGCACAGGAAAACCCTTAGAGATTCTGAGTGAAGTTAAGAGACTAACAAAACATTAAAGATTCAGGTGCACTAATTAAATGAAGCAGAGTTTGGGGAGTTTCCTGTGCATTATGTAATTTGATATTATGTATTTGATATACATATTGAAAAATTTGTTTTAGAAAGTACACATCCATTTTCCATTTCCCTCTTGGAAAACAGAATGTCACAGTAGCTTAAAGATAGTGTAATTGCCCAATAAAAGCTCTTATATGGTGCTACAGGTGAAAGAGAATACTATATACATAGACATTTGGTGCTAGCAGAACAATCTCCAGGAAAATCAGAGAATTTGTCTGCTTTATATTGATTTACTATTTTAAGGAACTATTCTGATTATTTTTTATTTACAAGTGAATTGAAGAGATTGAAGAAACAGAATAAAGAAACAGAATAATGTGCTTTCAGTCATTTTCTAACTTGTAGCACCTTTGGCCGCTCTTATAAAATACTGCTGTCATTTGCCAGGCCAATTAAGTCAGCATGCCGTTGCAGGCTTTTTTTTTTCCTCCAAAAAACCAATAGTTTTGCTTGACACAAAACTATTAAATATTTTCTAATTTTCCATAATCATGCTTTGGGTATCAGTTACAGGTTTGCAAATTAAGTGCTTAATCTGGCTATGCACAGATATGGCAGATGGTCTGGTGTTAATGAGACATGCAAAAAGCAGGAGGTGGAATTACACCACTAGTGACAAATTTTATGCAACAGCTTTCAGGTCTCCATGCAGACTTCACCTCACCTTGGTACACTGAAATGCCCATTGAGTACTTAAGTGTGTTTTCTGTATCTCTGCTGTACTCCCCTGTGAAAGGGTGTGCTACAGACAGAAAGTTCCCCTCCATAGAAGAAAATTTGCACTGCACTGACATCTTTTGTGTGGGTAGAAACTCTATCCTAAGAAGAGAATTTCAGGAATTCAATAGAATTGCAAGCTCTTCATGGGGATGACAATATCTAATGTAGGTTGAAATTATGTATGCTCAAAATTGCCTCATCTGAATAATAACTTTAGCACTTGCAAAGTTTATGTTTCCATTCACCACTTCATTTAATGAACATCAAGCATCATTTTTAAATGAGTTCAGTTGAGAACTTCTTCATATGGCTGTATCTGTGGTTTGGATCATCCCCCAGAAGTTTCATCAATTACTTCTTCAAAAATCTCATCCATGTTTTTATGAGCACTGGTAACTGGAAAAAAGAAAACATCTCTCCCATTTATAAGAAAGGGAGGAAGGAGGACCTGGGGAACTACAGGCCGGTGAGCCTCATTTCTGTGCCTGGGAAGATCATGGAGCAGATCCTCCTGGAAGACGTGTTACGGCACATGAGGGACAAGCAGGTGATCTGAGACAGCCAGCACAGCTTCACCAAGGGAAGATTGTGCCTGAGCAACCTGGTGGCCTACTACGATGGAGTAATGGCATCAGTGGACGGAAGGCAACCGATATCATCTACCTGGACTTCTGCACCCTCCAACCACAGCCCTGCTGAGAAGGCTTAGATGTCCTGGTAGATGAAAAATTTAACATGAGCCAGCAGTGTGCACTTGCAGCCAGAAAGTATCCTAGGTAGCATCAGAAGAGGAGTGACCAGCAGGGCAAGGGAGGTGATTGTCCCTTTCAACTTTGCCCTGGTGAGGCCCCATCCAGAGTACTGAGTCCAGCTCTGGGGCCTCCAACATAGGAAAGATGTTGAGCTTTTGTAGACAGTACAGAGGGGGGCCACAAAGATGATCTAGCCACCGCATTAGATCGCTTTTACAATAGCAGAAGTATAAAACGTGGGGAAAAAAAAAAAAAAAAAAAAGATTTTTTTCAGTGACATAAAATGTAAAGATAGCATCGGTAAGTCAGCCCCACCCCTACCATGCTGTTGGAAATGTAGGTTTTTCCTATTATACCAAGCTAGTGTGATCTGGGATTACAAGATCCTAAAGAACTTGGGAAGCACGAGCACACTGCTGAGTACCTGATGAACAAGAGCTACCACATTTCATCCCAGTGCCCGAGATACCACACATGCCACGAACTGCCACTGCTTTGCCAAAAGTTGGCACTCAGAAATCTTACTAGTGAGTTTCCCGTAAATGACTCCCATTCTGAAACGTGAAACCCCTTCGCTATGTCCAAATACCAGTCCCTCAGATTACACAGCACTGTTTTCAGCACACTTATTTATATCCTAGCAGATGCGTTTGATCTAACAGACGGATCACTCCTACTACCATGTTACTTGATGTTTTTAACCTTTTCGCTGAATATCCTGTTTTAGATCTTCAGATTAATACGGCTTCAGAACAAATGATATGAATTCGGAATGCACTGTATGTTTTAATGAAAAAAGCATGTCTGTGAGGGTTTTAATGATGGTATAAAAATCCAGTCCAGGGCTCTTCCACAATTCCCAGGAAGCTGTTGTGTCACAAGATAAACATTGACTCATCTATCCAATTCCAGCTGAAGATGTGAAACATTCAGGTTAACTAAACAAATAAACAAAAATACATGGGGAAAAAAATGCACTTGTACCTGACCAGCCATACCATCAAAGACTGTAAACACATCAAGACAGCAATCCAGGGAATTTTGATTAGGGGTCGAGCAACATGACCTACAAAGACATTCACAGTAAAGCTGACATAGCACAATGGCCACATGAAGCTTACTTCATTTCATTGAAGATGGAACCAGTTAAGGACAGATACAAGTGATGGCTCATCTTACAGATGAGTTTTGCAGGATTTCCCCATTTAATGAAGGTGCATGCTGCAGGATTATTGCAGGCCAAAAAATTTGCAGACACACTATGGATTTTCTGCTATTTGTTCTGCTAGAGTGACTATATAAAATACCATAAAATATGTTTTCTGCTTTTATATAAAGCTATAACAATCATATTATCCATACCCCTTGTCTGGGCTTCGATCCAGACTTCCAAGATTTCCTAAATACTGTGTTTGACATAGGTTAAAGCTACTTTGGAAATACTAGGATGCTATTACACCATAGAAAAAAAAACAGCTGAGAAACACCTCTATAACATGTTAATTTCTAGCTTTATGAAAGACCAAAGAGGCTATTCAATAGACTATTCACCTCTCGTATCTACAATTTTACGTTAGTGCCTCTAAGGGCTTGCCAGATTACCCTGTTGTAAATGAGCACCAGGTGAGAAATTGCCTAATACAACATGCTGTCTGAGAAGCAGTCCTGACAGACACCTTCAGACTGAACTAGACATCTCAATTAGGTTGAGTTTGATAGTCTGAACTGTCAATATTTTATCACCTCTTCTTATTTTCCTTGGTGCTTTCATTACAGCAGTAGAAAATAATATGGGAATTTGCAAATAAAGGAACCAAAGCTTTTGAAGCGTAACAAACAAAATATTTGCCTTGTATTTCAAAGCCATTTATTTCTATTGTAACTGTGCTTTTATTAACCTGATTAAAGTGGAAATAATTTTCAAGACTGAGCTAAAAAAATTGATGTGGGACTTGATGGCACATTCCCTACAGCATTTTACTAGCAGATGACTTGTGCACCTTAATAATAAACAATGTATATGAATAAATATGAGGATAAGCCTTATTTCTGACTGAGCAAAACTAGCAGGTCTTCACAGAATTGCCAGTAGAATTTTTCATCTGGGCATGTATCTCACATTCTGGAATAAGTACAAGAATCAATCATCACTTGACAACTTTTCTTAGATTTCTTTAGAAGCTTTATCAGGGGAGATTAGAAATCAATCCTGGGAATCGTCCTGGGACAGTCCTGCCGCTACACTGGACAGGCATGCCCTGTCAAGGTGGCAGATTAAGCAAGAGGGGGCAAAATGCATTACTGAATATACCTTCAAAATTATGGACCCCAGGGAGGAATCAACTGTAACACAAATACATTCACAGGGTAGTCACCCTGCCCAGGCACAAAGGCCCTGATCTGGCAGTGGATGTTCCTGTTCACTGCAGGTGAGTTGGACCAGATGGCCTTCAGAGGTGCCTTCCAACTAAGTATTCTGTGATTCTATAATCAGTGGCATGACAGAAGAGGGGTTCAGAAAAGCGGTTGTGGCATGAATTTCTTTTCCAAGTCTAAAAAGATGTAAATGGTCAACTGATCAAGAGACTTGAGCACCACATATTTTTGCTAACTCCTAGCACATTAACAATTTTATTAATCCACTGATTTAAGCATATGATCAAACACCCAAATCACATTTCTCTAACCTGATTTTTTCCTTCTACATTATATAGCAAAATGCATGTTCAGTGCTCTGTTCTGTTTCTAATCTCATCTCACACAACAAAGTAAATCCATACCAGAAAGTAACTTGAGGTTCTTAAATAACATAAAATCAGAAGTAAAATAAGAACAGATACCAGAAGTACATTAGCTAATTGATCGAAGCCCTTGAAAAGTGATAAAACAAATTATAACTTTTTATTAATGAGAGGGAAGAAATAAAATATAAATCCACGTGTGCAAAATTTGTGCTTAGCAAAACAATTAATACCAAAATGCTATCTAGCCACACATCTCTTATATTATCTCCCATGCTAGTTTGGAGTTCGGTGTGTGGCTGACAGAAGCTACCCAACTTACTGCTTATTAATATAGCAGGGTGATTTTTAATTCTCATTTTATTGGAGGTCTGCCTGAAGTGAATAAACTACTACTTATTTCTGTCAGGTAGGTAGGAGCAATACAGCTTCTACAGTACTTTTTTTTTTTGTATAGTGAAAAATAAAGTCTCAGCACTGTCTAGATTGGGAATCAGTGAAAGTTTCAGACTCAACTTGCTGCAACTGTGGGTGATCTGGCAGCCCGTGAAAGTAGATGAAAACAAAATGAAAACATGAATGACTAGTTTTGTATCGTTCCTTCCATAGGACTTGTCAGTTTATTGTGTCAGATCTGTATAAAAGAGGGCTTGGGTCTCTTTAAGGTAATTATATGCAGCACATACCAGTATGTTACTGATACTTCATGCAGAAAACAACACTGCTGAATAGTAGATTATCTGTTCTCCTACTGAGCTGGGTCTGCAAAACTAATTTGATAATAAAGTTAGCCAAAAGGACAGGCAACTTAAAAGAGAAAAAAAATGTGTGGGTTGAGTACGGCTTTAAATACCATTCTGGTTATGAATAGGCAACCCAAATATTTTTGCTAAGACAGCACACTATGCTTACATTTCTTTCTGTGTATTTTTGCAAAGAACGCAATTAAGGAGCTGGACATTTAATACCACCTATCTTACTCAGAAACAACTGACTCAGATATTGAATGTGATGTAATTTGTTCTATGGTATCTATAAAAATTTCCATGCAGCTGACAATGAATTTTTTTGATTGGTTCCTTTAATATCCACCTCCAGTCCTTTGGTTACATTTTCAGCAGCATTAAAGAAACACTACTTGGTAGACATGTGCAATGTAGGAATTGCTAAATTTTGATCTATCAGTAACTAGCTGTTATCATTAGCAAATCACTTCATCGCATTTCTTGCACATTTCTCCTATGTTTGTCCCTCTAGGCTGTTTCTATCCTGAGGAGTTGCAGTCACTTGGGAATAGCTGCATCAACACAGCTTGGACCAGAGTCACGTTTGTATTTTTAAGTGGTGCTCCAAGAATGGATAAATGCCATTTTAAGTACAGCTTAGTGATGAAGTAAGTAGGGTATCCAGTAAATGTCAGATAACATTCTACTCATTTGTATACTCAAAAAAGAATTAGAGCTTTCAGGTAATCTTCCACGTACCTACATAATGCAAGTCTGTTTATTAATCCCCAGTCTCTTTGCAAGACACTCACTACTTCCACCATCTGTAACATGCCAAGATTAGATCATTTCCAGGTGCCATTCTGGAATAAGCAAAGAGCTAAGCCCCCCGAATGGAAAAGCACAGTCAGTCACAGCAGAGCTCAGGCATCACAGTGTGACATAAAACCATCTGAAAAAATGAGGCAATAGCTTACCCACTGAATACAATAGAAATCTGGAAGAGAGCTAATCTCCAAGTTTCTCCCAACCCAATACTACGCTTCGCTATCAATTCTACCAAACTGTTCTTATTCAGGTCCCAACTGCACAGTAAACTCTACAGTTTTAATATCCATTCAAAACATACCTCACTTTTAGGATTTAAGATGCTTACAGTTTTACAGTAAGCAACTGTACAGTTTACAGTAGATTCTTTCAGGCATGGATTGCGTTGCAAAATATTTTTATGAAGTTTCCAGTAGCATGAAGTCAGATTCCCAGTGTTAATGCACTATTTATAGTAACAGCTGTTATAAACACTTACCTTTGCAAACAAAGCACTTAATATGGAAATATTTGTTCTGAACTCTCAAAACTTCTCCTTTGCATGGTTTTCCACAGGTATTGCAGAGAATTGCAGTACTTGATGGCTTCTCCAGTTGGCTGTGTACAGCCTGCGGTTGTGAAACTGCAGGAAAAACAAAAGGTAGAAGGTTTTAAAGGCCATGAGATGCATAACTGCAATAAAAACTATCTTCTTTAACGCCTACAAATAATGGCAGTTAATACTCAGAACAAATCAAGTCACGTGGATCAAACAGTTTTAACTTATAGCATTAGAAGGAGAAAAGATAAGCTAAACAAGCCAAGACTCTTCTTTTTCTGTAACATTCAAATCTCATGCCTGCAAACATTTAAATCATAAATATGAATTACAGAAGAAAGAATCCAGATGTTCAAGTCTTGAGAGATTCTGCCTAAATTTCAAGAAATGCTTCGTGGCATGTTCTTTTCAGGAAGTGAAAAATTGTAGGTGAAAGCTATTATTTTTATGCAAAATACTGTTAATTAGAACTATTACACTGTGAGTTATTGCAATTCAAAGCAACTGCCTTTTTAATTGATGTTAAGATAGAAATACATTTGTAAATGTTTTGAATTTATACCTAGAAACATTAACATGTCTATAAATACACACGCATATGATGATTAAATAATCTATTTTGTAAGAAAAATGATTTCAAGAGATTAGGCTTATCAAGATTAATAAAACACGAAATGAATTAAAAATTTGCTGCCATCTTGTGATGTAAATTAGAAATTGCATTTATTGGACTGTTAATTTAACCATATAAGTTGACATTCCAATATATTATGCAGAACAAGTGAGATACGACCATATTCTTGCAATTCTGCTGCTGTACATGCATGTTTTTTTTTTTTACTGCAATGTTCTAAGCAAGTATCTAGAGAGCCAACGTCAAGTCTGTTAACTGTAATGAAGCTGTACTACAACTCAGCCCTTTTTTTGCAGATGAACAAAAACTAGTAACAGAGTAATTTAAGGCAAACATTAAGTAAAATATATGGTCAATGACATTCTTTAATGAAGCATGTTTATTCTAAGGTTGGATTGCTTATTTCAAAGTGATTTTTTTATCTATGCGGTTTTTTTGTTGTTTGCTTTTTACGCAATTACTTGAAAATAAACTTAACAACATTGAGCAACTTCTCATAGGCCATTACACAAAGCGTGAAAAGGAATCAGGTGCATTTCTCTTTCAGCATTTAATCAAAGGACAGTGATACTGCTGGACCACCCTTTTCTACCATTAACATTGAAAAATTCATCTGGAATTAGATTTCTCTATAAGAGTGCTGCCGCATGATTAATAAATTCATAAAAGGCTGAGTTAAACTCAGATTAGCCACTATCTTTAGATTCTATTACTACAGCAACATCAAGGTATTTCAGGAGAAAAGAAAAAAAAGGCTTCCAGAAAAAAAAAAAAGATGGAAAAATGACAATTTATTTTAACAAAATAACAATTAAAAAAAAAACACAGCGATGTCTGAATCTGCATCATATGTAGGGTTGACAAATAGAGGCTCTGATGGTACTGTCACTCTGAGCACATATTATAAGAAACGATATCAAAATCTGTAATGGAGCCCCATTCAGTTCTGTTTGGGAATATCTGTTCTTGCTGCTCTTTCTCTATTCACAACCCTCAACTCCACCACCCAGTCACAGAATCATAGAATGGCCTCGGTTGAAAAGGACCACAATGATCATCTAGTTTCAAGCCCCCTGCTGTGTGCAGGGTTGCCAACCACGAGACCAGGCTGCTCAGAGCCACATCCAGCCTGCCCTTCAATGCCTCCAGGGATGGGGCATCCACAGCCTCCTTGGGCAACCTGTTCTAGTGCATCACCACCCTCTGTGTGAAAAATTTCCTCCTAATATCTAACCTAAATCTCTCCTATCTCATTTTAAAACCATTCCCCCTATCACTATCCACCCTCGTAAATAGCTGTTCTCCCTCCATATCCGTGAACCTAATGGAGTCACTATTTCAGTAGGATGTTCAGCCTCCCCATGCAGTCTTCAGTGGCAGTTTCAGGCAGTTTTGCCCAAATTGGGAAGACTCTACTCCCATAAGGAGATGAGGTATGTGTTCATTTTTTATACCAAGGAGATGTACAGAATTGAGTTGCTTATAGCATTATGCACCATCCTTTAGCATTCTTCTCTGTCTGATAAAATTGCTCATTCTCTGACTGTCAAAAAGTCCTGCTCAAGGCAATGTGAATTTTGGAACTACTACTGAAGCCCTGGTTGTAATTAAATGCATATCCAATAAAAACAACACAGCACAGCCAGCAATTAGGAGCTTACAGAAAAGCAGATGCCCAATCTTACATAAACAGCGCAAAGTTCAAGCTAATAATTATTCCCCAGGAGAATAATGATGAAACTTTGAACTTCACAGTGTTCAACTTATGACATAAAAATTTTCTCATTACTGCATCCTGTCCCAAACTATTCACCCTGAAATAATGGAGGAACCATTTCTGTAAGAAATTGAAACAAAGCATTTTCTTGAGCTACTTAGTACAGTAGCATCTTGCAGCTGTGGAGAAAAAGGGTTCTCCCTCCAAAACTATTAAGAAGCATCAAATTTATAGCATTTAATTGAAAGACTAGACTTGACAAGAGCTGACTACACCCAGATTGTGTAGAAGATGTAGAACCCTAGAAGTGGGTTACAGAGATGCTGGATAAACTGGCAAGGAGCCCTGCCACAGCCTGCAAGGGCAAACTGATTGCTCCTTACTGGAGTCAATATATTGTCATCTTTTCAGAGAAAATTTCACTTTTCTTCTTTGAAGTGCTTAAATATACTGCCTACGCACACGCAGAACTGCCCGCTTCCACCCTTCTCTCTCATTTTTTCCATGTCAAACATGTTTCAGTACCTCACTACCCTCATAGTGAAGAATTGCCTCTGAATATCTAATCTAATCTTTTAATTTAAAGCTATTACCCCTTGTCCTATCACTACACTGATAGAGAGTCCCTCCCCAGTTTTCAGGTAGGCCACATTTAGGTACCAGAGAGATGCCATCAGGTCTCCCCAGAGCCATCTCTCCTCCAGGCTGAACAAGCCCAGCTCCCTCAACCTGTCTTTGTGGAAGAGCCCAAGTCCACAGAGTGCCACATTATCACTACAAACCTCTACCAAGGTGCCCCTGGGCACCCCACACTGACCCCCTGGCACTAGGTTATATTCCTAGTATGTGTAATGTTGGCTGCATCCCTCTGGCACTGAGAAAGCATAATGCCACCCACCCACTCTCTTGCTGCATACCTGACAGTTCAATGCTGCACATCTATGCTTCTTAAAAACACCAGAAGAATTTTGCATTATAAATATTTTCTTATCAAGGTACAGATTTTAAAAAACTCAGATATAAAATAAATTATAAGAAAAAAACATTTTAGATGAATAATTATTTTACTTTCCTCTCAGTTCAGACCTAAACTAACCAGTGTTTCACACAAACAACTGGGAATACAGCGCCATTGGGCTCATTGTAAAACTATACTTTTGAAGACTGTTTAAATAAATATTCTTTCTTCTAAGAAAATGACATGAAAACGATAGATTTGTTTATACTTGAAGACTATTTTAAAATGTATTGTGCTTTATGTCCAAATAGCAATGATTGATACAACTTTGAGAAACTGTATTAAACACCTTGAAATTTTAACTTCGAGTGTAGTTTGAGTAACTTACCATATATTCACATGGTATTTTTTACCATTCTGCCTTTATATATCAAAATCAGTCTTCAAAGGAGATGTTACAATCAACATATTTAATGAGTAAAATAGTGAATTAATGATGAAATGATCTGAGACAACTCATCTGATCCCAACTGACTTAAGAGCTCATTAAAAATTAAAACATTACACTATACCTTGGTTTGAAGAATTGAATGAAAACAAATTTCTTTCTAAACTTTAAATGACTGTCTGGAAATACAATTGAATGCCTGATTCTCCAGTTTCTGCCTCCTCCCACTTTCACAGCATTTAGCTCCAGCAGAGATATATTTGTGGATTTTTTTTTAAGTGAACATTAAGATACATTCCTCAGATAGAATAGAAGCAAATCTGTTTGCTCTAGACGAATGCACTTGCTATATGCACTATGAGGAGGAGAGGATAATGGTATCACACGTTATTAAAGCTGCATTACACACCTTAGTGCAACTGTAAAATCATGTTTTCAGCGTGTTTATGTCACTGCCAAGCTTTACTCGTTTACATTGGCATTCTTCACACTTAATGTTCTCAAGCTCAGTTCTTTATGGAAAATTTCAGGCAAATTGCTTAAGCTTTTTATAAGAAGAACGTGATAAAACAGATTGTTTGTCAGTGTTAAAAAGGAAGAACAGCATCTTGATTTCCGAAGTACTTCGGAGTAAAGGCTGAAGCCTGTCAAGGAGATGGACATCGTGACAGGTACACTCTATAAAAATCTCAAATATGAAGTCAAAAGAAACCCTCAGAACAAACCCATCTCACTCAGCATTGCTGGACTAGAATTCAGCATCAGAAAGGACTGCAGATGAGGTACCATGGCTGAGGGAGAGATCTGGCTGAGACAGGAGTGTTTTGGAAGTAGCACCAAGGAAGTTGATGGCAGCAGGGGAAAAGAAGATTCATGAGTCCCCTGGTCATGCTCTGTCCTGGAGCCCGGAAAAGAGAAATCTAATCGTTGGTAAAAAAAATCCTGTCTAGGACTGGTCCATGCAGATGACAGCAAGCCACTTTGCTACCAGGCTGGCTTTTAGCCAAATGACAGAAATCTTCACGGAAGATTGCAAACCCTATGGAGAAACATATGGCTCGAAACTGCACAAATTAACATAGTCCTAATGTTTTTTTTTAGTTTCACACCTTTCATTTTGACACAGCACAAGGACCCACAGAAGCCATTACTGTGCTTAGAAACCAAGTCCTGAAAAGTTGAAAAGGGTTATGATTAGGAATATACATTCAACCTCAGACCCCAAATATGAATCTTCATTTTAAAGACTTTCACCTGCTTTAACCAGTATATGGACACAAATAAGGCTACATCTCTCATTTATTCCATATTACCTAACCTGATCCAAAACAAACAAACAAAAAAACAGTGTATGAGATTTCCTGCTCTTGGTCACTGTAGAAGCCTGAAATAACAAAGGACCTAATTACACAATTTAATAACTGGTGTGACAGGTGCTTGCTGTTCTCTGATACAGACATTTTAAAGAGTATTGTGAAATAAACAGAAAGGTGTAATTTGAATGGATAGACAACACTGATGGGAATAAATACTCCTAAAGAACAGATTTTAGCAGTCCCAACAATTACCTCTCTATTCAGGGAAAACACTATTCCTTCAAAAAGATTCTTTGATAGATGGTGTAGAACAAGAGCCAGAAGATGAAGATAAAAGGAAAACAAGAGAAACAGGAAGAATCTGCTGTGGTGTGGAGGTGGTTCCCCTCTCCTGTTGTTTTGGTTTTGTTTTGTTTTTGTTTGTTTGTTTTTTGGGTTTTTTGGTGCTGTTTTGGTGTTTGTTTACTTTAGCTCCTGTTCTTTAGGTTGGGTACAAAAGGTGCAATCCTTTCACCTTGGGCCCATCTAGATGCACTATAATGCACCTACAATAACAACTCTCCATCAGAAGAAAATCTACAAGAGTTTTCCCTCAAAAACTATCAGCACAATTGGCTCCCTAAGTACATTCAGCAAGAATATTCCTTCTTCACAACCCATTACATTCATTTCATGAGAAAAACTTTTTGCTTGAGCAAAAGAAAAAAAATCTAGAATGTTAATAATGCCTTATATTACCAACATCAGCTATTTAGTTGGNGTAGTACAAGGCACTGGAGTATAAGATATTGGATGTGCTGCATATTTATAAAGCAGAAAAACTTCAAATGGGAGATGAGGTTGAGATTCCACTCTGAATTTTGCATAAAGGATGGCACATAGCTGGGCATGCTCCTAAGATAACTGGGTCACGAGTCCTTTTCTGCTCCCTGCTATCTGTTGGGAATAAAGAGTGTCCTTCATCCCTGAAATTGGTGCTGACAGCCCTTGTCCTCTGGCCAGCCCATCAGATGAAGGAAACCAAGCTAACTCCCATGCCAGCTGCTTTCTCACAGGGGTCCCTCTATAGAAGACCATAAACAATGTGCTGTCCCCTTTCAACGCCCTGACTACAGCTCCAGAATTCTCCAGAAAAACATACTAAGACATACAAAATAGTGAGCAAAAGTAACAGTACTACAAGAAAAAAAAACAAGAATAAATGAGGTGTAAGGAAATTTTTATAGGACTAAAATAAAAGAAACAAACAAACGTAAAACTGTTTCTATCTCGTAGAATCACAGAATGGCTTGGGATGGAAGGGACCTTAAAGCCCATGCATTTCCAACTCCCTGCTGTGGGCTGGTTGCCCCCCACCCGATCAGGCTGCCCAGGGCACCATCCAGCCTGGCCTTGGGTATCTCCAGGAATGGTGCATCCACAACTTCTCTGGGCCAGTCTCATAGTGAAGTCATAACACATTGACACATCCAGAAATTAATTTGCTTAGTTAAAAGGTCAGAAGGAAAGCAGACACTTAACATTCTGGTTAGTAGCAAGTGACAAAGAGAGCCACAGTGATACCACTACATATCACTTATTTTGGAAATGAACCCACAGCACAGGGAATCTGCTAGCCTTGTGCAACCAATGGGGATGGCCACCAACAAATGGAGCAGACATCAGAGAAAAAATATGCTGCTTAAGTAGAGTTTATAAGGCAACACGCTATTTAGTGTGGAAAAGGTGCCATGTAATATATATGGGTAAGGCAAACAATTAACAAAGGGTGTTACTAGAAGGTCAGGCACTACAGGGGACTACAAGGATTTGAGAAAGGGGGAGGGAAACTCCAACGCTCTGCTGAATACCTGGCACTAAGTGAGGAATGCAGTCAGGAAAAGAGGATGTGCTGTGTTCAGGGCAGGCATCCTGGCAGTAATAAAATGATGCTGTAATAAGAACTGCCCAGATAAAATTCAGAATCTGAGCCCAAAGCTTTACGGAAGGGAAATCACAGGAGCAGAATGAGGCAATAAACGGCATCCAGTGTGAGCAAGTACTCTCAAAGAGCCTTGGAAGTTAGAAAAGGTAATTTATATCCATTAATACAGGAGGAATTAAACTACAGTGAATTCAACTACAGAATTGTGACATTCTGAGGATCACAAATAGTGCAAGAAAGATGACAGGCACTGCAAAGATGCCAAGATTATTTGGGGATATTTCTTCTGGGAGCAGATGAATGCATGAAACAGATTTTTTTAAAATGGATTTTTTTGTGTGGGCTGATGCTACACATACAAAGGGAGAAGATGATCACTAAATATTAATTTATCATCGTTTTACACAAAAAATTGCCATCTAAATTGTCTGAATTTTTTAATACCATGGAAATTTCCAGTACTTAAATAGAGAATAAAATTAATTATTAACTAAGTAACTAGACTTAAAGGTCTTTATTTCTTCATTCTTTTCTGGAAAGTTACATAAGCATTTCCATAATTTTGCATTTATAAGCTACCTATTGTACAGGATCATCAAACAATAGTGTGGGTTTAGTGCTCTGCAGAAAAAAAAGGCTTAACTCGCTCACATGTGTTATTGTAATATAGAAAACTAATTTCAGACGAGGCTCAAAAAAANAAAAAAAAAAAAAAAAAAAAGCTTTGGCATTTTCAGCAAAGCCTAAGGGTATGTTCCAACTCCAAACCAAAAACACACATTATCATTAATAATAAATAATAATAATGAATATTATTCCACACAACTGGATTAAAAGAAAATTATCTCAACAGACTTGACACCAAAACTTGTCATGCCTGTAGCTAGAGATTGTTCTTAAAAATCAAACAAACAGGAGAAAAAAATATGATTTACCCACTAAATATTTGAGAAACAGGACAGAAGCACTGATTCTTGAAATCCTGTTTCTTAGAATTTGGGGAGGGCGCGGTTCAGGACAGCCTAGAGAGGAATTAAATTTGCAATCTTCTCTGAGCAGGATTAAAGGATGAGAATTAGATGAGAATTAGAGATTGGAGCTCAAGTTGTTTTGTCAAACATTTCTGATGTTGCCTCAATCAAAACACGTAGGGCTGGATGCAAAACCACCAGATGAAAGGCGAGGAAATAAGCACTGAAGTGCCCATAATATCCTTTTGGGCACTATTTGTGGTTTTAGGTGCCTGAAGCTGCCCTGCTGCCTCCCTGCCTCGTGTTTGGATGTAAAGCATAGTGACTAGGAACACTTTTACTGTTGGCATAGGCTCAGGGGTAGTAAAAGAGAGTAATAAGGTAATACACACAGTGTTTGGAGAACTATGTGTGCGTGAGCTAAAAATTTCCCTTAGAAAAAGAGTTTTGTTTTGTATTTTTTCCTTAAGAAGTTGTGATTCATTACAGAGCACTGTGGGGGCGTGAGATCTTTATGGTTCTGCAACAGCACATTAAGTATCTGGAAGCAGCCTGCTTTAACACATTTTTCAATTAGCGGTTTCTGTTACAACCCTTTTTCAAGATAACGCGCGTGCATGCTTAGCAATGCCTTTTTGTTATCACACCTCCTGCTTTCGTACATCACAACAATGCGGACAGTTCACAAGGGGAAAGAGCAAGCCAAGGAAACTTTCCCTTGCATTGCCCCATCATGTAGCCCCTCGAGGGCTCCAGTAAGCTGTGCATGGCCAAGCTGTGCCTACCCAGAGCTCCAGAATGAGCTGCCCTCCCAACAGGGCTTTGCTACACCAGCTGGGTACGGGTGCTCACTGCTTCTCCCAGCCCTATAGCAACCGGCTGTTACTGCTCCCCTCTTTAGTTCGTATTCCATAGGTCAGGCAATTCAGAAAATCCAACCCATCTTTATGCAGTAGGTCCCTATTTAGTTAAATTCACTAACATGGTCTAAAAAGCTAAAGTAGGACCATTTGAGATTCGTGTTCCTTTTTGAACCACAAACCTGCTGGTATTGTTTATAAACAACAGCTTGCACAGTGCCTTTGGCACAACGAAGAGGACAACATGCCTTTTCCAGCACTTCCTAAGGATCCAAAATCAAATAAAATATCTATAGCTGATACAGGACAGCAGGCAGTTAGCACGAAGACTGAAATGACCCATGATTTTTCTGCTAATTTATGGCACCAGAGATGAATGAGAAGTGTTATCCAGCAGAATGCAAAGCAATGCAAACATGTAAGATAAGCAACACAGCACAAGCACTCAGCACGCAAGAACTCCAAATCTCACCATATGCTTAATGCAAAATTCACATCACACAAACAAGCTTAGCACAAGCTAACCTCCTGCCCTCATCATTGTAATAAAATATTTACCAAATCCAAGTGCAGCTAGAGAGAAATCTCTGCTGAGTTTTAGGAACTGCTACTGCAGCAATAGAAAGGCTATTTTTGTATGACTTCTGGTAAGACTGCAGTGAGAAATTTGCACAAAGAAATAGGGTCTTTTTTTGCATTACAACCTAATACCAAGTCTAAAGTATTATGAAGTCTTCTAGTATGAAGTATTTAACTAATATTTAAAAAATCAGAATTTTTCAGATTGAGCTGTTACCTAACAAGTGCTATTATCACCTTAACTTCAAAAATCTTAATATAATTACGTGAACATAAAGCATAATCTGAAATAAATGTTTAAACAGCTTTCTTTATAGCATTTTCAGGTAAACCTCAAATAAATATTCTCACGAGACAATACCAGTGATTTAGTGACGGCACTTCCAGATGAAAAACAACTCATTTCAGATCTGTGCTCCCCAGAACCCCCAGTCATCCCACCATACCTGTATCCTCTGGCATGCCTGCATTAACCCAGCTCTACCAGGACAGTGACACAGGCAATCCCACCATGTGCTCCAATGTCCTGGGGGCAGGTGGTGGGACGAGTGGGCTCTGTGGCAGTGCGGTCATGAGCCGCTCCGGCACAAGTGCGGCTAGGGCTCAGATGACTCCTGCAGCACCCACACACAGGCGGGAGGCGAGCCAAAGCCTCATGTAAAAATAGCACCCGGCAGAAAGCTGAAGGTTCGCACGTCCACAGGGCATCCAGTGGTGGTCCACCTCTGGCAGGGACATGGAAGGAGCACCTTTCATTAGCACTGTAGGGTGGCACCTCGGAAAAAAGACTTAAAGAAGGAAAAACTCCAAACTGTCAGGCCAGAAATGAAAAACATAGTCAGCTGATTAGCTAAAAATATGAAATCTGGCATCAGAGGGGAAACGCCTCCAGCTGTCCCCCTTGGTACAGGCTGTCCCCATGCCCTATCGCCATGGGCAGGAGGGCACGGCACTGATTTCGGAAGGAGATGCTGAGAGCTTGCCTCTCTCCAGAAGGCAGTCACTGTGATAATTGGCAGCCAAAGATTTGTCCCCTGCTAGCTCATATGGAGTTGGGACTGTGCATCGCTGGAATAACAGTGATGCGTTGAGCTATTTAAAGCAATACTTGCTTGCTCAGTTAGCACATGAATGCTCTGCGAGGGTTAAAAATCTGTAGCTCTTCCTTTAGACTAACTTTGTGTGAAGGCAGAAAGGTAGTCTGTGCACTGGGAAGGGACCAATGGCTTGGAGATCAGCCTGGGTAAACTTGGAGCAAAGTGCTGGGGCAAGAACAGGGCTGCATCTCCCTTCCACATGAAGATTTTATTTTTTCTTGCAGTCTTTGAAGCTGACAAAACACTCCTCCCCTCCTCTCTTGTTCCCCATCCTCTCTCCAGTCACTGCCTGCTTTGGTTACAAAGCAGCCAAGGAACAGCTTCTTTCTTTCGGCAAACAGAAACTGCTCAGGGGTGTAAATGTGAAAATAGCATCTGCTGCTGCTGAGGGAGGGCTGGGAAGCAGCACATTATGCAGCACTTTGCACAAGATGCACAGCAAGTTCACTGCACTGTGCAGATTAAAGAATATTTTGCACTGAATCTTGTTAAAATCTATTGAACCAATAGCTGAATATAGGATTAAGAGTGGTTCTCCATTGGCTTCAATAGTCAATAGCAAATCTTTTCATAGGAAGTTCAATAACTTCCAGTCTCCACAAAGAAAAAAAAACTAACAACATATCAAACAAGTTATTTTTTAAAGCTTGAAATATAGCTTGCTTTTGTTTGAAAAAAAGATTTGTGTAAAATAAAGTAAAATTTTTAGTTAGAATGACGCTTAGTGAAATTCATATGAATTTCTTTAAGCTCTTACAACTCACTATGGATAAATTGTTATAAACACTACATAACAAAGAGAGTAGACTCATTTTTCTTT
Organism: Pavo muticus; assembly: GCA_016647715.1. Classification (NCBI taxonomy): domain Eukaryota; kingdom Metazoa; phylum Chordata; class Aves; order Galliformes; family Phasianidae; genus Pavo; species Pavo muticus. The sequence continues at coordinate 1,118,754 of JACDJE010000207.1, read as the reverse complement.
CAAAAAAACCCATCAATGCTTCAAAAGTATTAACATGCAATTATGATCAAATTTGAATGTATTTCTTGAGGATGAGTCAGATGGTTCTTACAGATATGCCCATCAACAAATACAGAAATGAGTAAGTCTACCAAATTTTCAGAATGCTGTTCTTTAGTATTTTCCTTACACTAAGAGTATTTACATTTCTTAAGAGATAAAAAAGAAAGCATTTTTTTTGTTCATCCAGCGCTGACTATTGGGAAAGGCACAGGCTGTCTATACCAAGAGCTGAAGAGCTCTGACTTAAGAGATCTCTGTGCTCTCCCTGGGACATATGGTCCAGAGCTTCCCAGGGATGCTGACTAACATGGTCTGGGACTCAGAAAGCAGATCTAAAGATCCCCACTTCTGAACACAAATTCTGCATGCTGAAACCACTCCAGCATCCAAACAATGAAATGAACTATGTGGATTTGGCCTCCTGTGCTCTTCCCAGAGGCTACTTCATCTTGGCAGAGACACAGAAGGCACTTTGCTGAATAGTACTGCTCAAGAGGAAGGTAAATTAATAGACAGGAAAAGCAAAATAGCTGTACTGCAGTCTTTCCCTCTGTTTGCCAAGCCCTCTCCTTTGCAAGGCTAAATACTGTACAACCTACATTTTGGCAGTGTACAATCATAATATGAGGACAATATCGGTGGTAGATGGACAGTTGGACTAAGTGATCTTTGAGGTGTTTTCTGACCTGAATGATTCTATGATAACAGAGTTGAATAGTGCACTAATTTGCATTTACAATTCTGCTTGTAAGACTAGAGCATCTCCTAAGGTCTCATAACTTGGCTATGGAGGAGGTAGACTCCTACATCAGTAGCTGTGAGGTTTTTGATGGTGTGGCAGTGAAACTTCAACACTAGGAACTGGCTTCATGGACACAACCCAGCAGACCACTGCTTCACATTTCTGTAATCCACAGACAATGGAAGGCAACGGCAAGAAGCAACAGTGATGGCAACACAAGCCAGATAGATACTGATGGCTGGCACTCAAGATCCATAAAACATTATAGTTTTAACTTCTCAAATCAACTCAAGCCAAACACCTATGCAAACAACAATACATTGTCCTTGCTATAGGAAAGGATGAGGCCCTTGACTCCTCAAGCAACTTCAAGTCCAGTTCTGGTAGGCATAGCCACGCTCTCACTGCATCCTCACCACCCTTCTGCTTAAGGTTTTGTTTCAACAAAGATACATAGTCGAGGTCAGTGCCTTTACTGATGGCTTTGCAAACAGCCAGACAGCTTAGCAACAAATCCAGGCCATGCTGAAATGGATTAGCTGGCTGCAAGCTCTCTATAGCCTATGGTGCCATTGGTTGTAAATGGCATTTTTTAAAGATTTCAGATCTGATTGTGATTAACTCACATTTTGCCTATACTCGCTTCCTTTTCCCCAAGGAAAGTGAAGTGCAGTAGAATGGAGGGAGTGTACAATCTAATGCTCTTCTTGCTCTCCCATGTTCAGAGCACCTTTCTTGATCCATTCTCAGCTTCTTTCCCATAGTCTTAGAAAATATTTAGAAAAAAACCTGCTCTTACTGAATATGAAAGAACACAGTTGTTATCCTTCACTATAAGAAAATAAAGTATTTTCTAATCAAGAATTAAAAAAAAAACAACACGTACTTACTTGCACTGAACAATTCTCATACTGCTTGGAGTCTGCATGCCCCTGAACTACAACTCTCTTACTAAGTTTCCAAGCAACAGTGTACGTGACTTTAATAGCAAACAGAAACTAGAGATTTCATTCTAACCACATATTAAAAAAAATTACTTTTTATAAACAATCAACAATTTGTAATTAACAAATTTTGCTTTAAGCATGCTGGAAAAATACAATATAGCATCATATTTCACAGATTTTTCTCAGCATGTTTTAAGGTATTTTTCCTCCTAAGTCACTGGCTGCAGCACTACCCAGGGCAGTGTTTGATTTTCCATTAAGAACAGAATGATCTCAAACAACAACAAAAGTGATAAAACTAAGCATATCTTTATGTGTAACCATACAGATTTTGGCAATGCTCGATCAGTAGGACTAAAATAAATTAAGAAACACGTTTCCTTTTAATTATCGTTGTCTATTAGCTGAATTGAAGTAATCCACAGTGGTTGTGCTCCAAGTTGGCACTAGTGCAGCACGATCCTTGCCCTTGAGCACACACACGCAGATCCAAACAAAGAGGACAAACATATGGCAGAAGTGAAAACAAACAGTAAGAGGGTAAAGGTTTAATGAGATAACGTAGGATAAGCAGTGCATCTACAGCTACACCCACGTCTTCCAACTTGCTGCCCATCCTTTCTTGATGCCATCAAACACCCATTGGGACCAGTCTAACCCTGCCAAATCTGTTCTGCTCAGAAGCAGCCTAAATACAAACTTCTGGCTATCCAGCACTTCCGTCCTCAAGTCCATGGATGAGCAAGTATCTGCATAGGAATGAGATGTATACACCGATATCTCTAATTGAAGAACACATGCAGCAAGTCAGAGAAAAATAACAATTTGTGGGTTTTTTTTTTTTTTTTTTTGTAGTACAAGGCACTGGAGTATAAGATATTGGATGTGCTGCATATTTATAAAGCAGAAAAACTTCAAATGGGAGATGAGGTTGAGATTCCACTCTGAATTTTGCATAAAGGATGGCACATAGCTGGGCATGCTCCTAAGATAACTGGGTCACGAGTCCTTTTCTGCTCCCTGCTATCTGTTGGGAATAAAGAGTGTCCTTCATCCCTGAAATTGGTGCTGACAGCCCTTGTCCGCTGGCCAGCCCATCAGATGAAGGAAACCAAGCTAACTCCCATGCCAGCTGCTTTCTCACAGGGGTCCCTCTATAGAAGACCATAAACAATGTGCTGTCCCCTTTCAACGCCCTGACTACAGCTCCAGAATTCTCCAGAAAAACATACTAAGACATACAAAATAGTGAGCAAAAGTAACAGTACTACAAGAAAAAAAAACAAGAATAAATGAGGTGTAAGGAAATTTTTATAGGACTAAAATAAAAGAAACAAACAAACGTAAAACTGTTTCTATCTCGTAGAATCACAGAATGGCTTGGGATGGAAGGGACCTTAAAGCCCATGCATTTCCAACTCCCTGCTGTGGGCTGGTTGCCCCCCACCCGATCAGGCTGCCCAGGGCACCATCCAGCCTGGCCTTGGGTATCTCCAGGAATGGTGCATCCACAACTTCTCTGGGCCAGTCTCATAGTGAAGTCATAACACATTGACACATCCAGAAATTAATTTGCTTAGTTAAAAGGTCAGAAGGAAAGCAGACACTTAACATTCTGGTTAGTAGCAAGTGACAAAGAGAGCCACAGAGATACCACTACATATCACTTATTTTGGAAATGAACCCACAGCACAGGGAATCTGCTAGCCTTGTGCAACCAATGGGGATGGCCACCAACAAATGGAGCAGACATCAGAGAAAAAATATGCTGCTTAAGTAGAGATTATAAGGCAACACGCTATTTAGTGTGGAAAAGGTGCCATGTAATATATATGGGTAAGGCAAACAATTAACAAAGGGTGTTACTAGAAGGTCAGGCACTACAGGGGACTACAAGGATTTGAGAAAGGGGGAGGGAAACTCCAACGCTCTGCTGAATACCTGGCACTAAGTGAGGAATGCAGTCAGGAAAAGAGGATGTGCTGTGTTCAGGGCAGGCATCCTGGCAGTAATAAAATGATGCTGTAATAAGAACTGCCCAGATAAAATTCAGAATCTGAGCCCAAAGCTTTACGGAAGGGAAATCACAGGAGCAGAATGAGGCAATAAACGGCATCCAGTGTGAGCAAGTACTCTCAAAGAGCCTTGGAAGTTAGAAAAGGTAATTTATATCCATTAATACAGGAGGAATTAAACTACAGTGAATTCAACTACAGAATTGTGACATTCTGAGGATCACAAATAGTGCAAGAAAGATGACAGGCACTGCAAAGATGCCAAGATTATTTGGGGATATTTCTTCTGGGAGCAGATGAATGCATGAAACAGATTTTTTTAAAATGGATTTTTTTGTGTGGGCTGATGCTACACATACAAAGGGAGAAGATGATCACTAAATATTAATTTATCATCGTTTTACACAAAAAATTGCCATCTAAATTGTCTGAATTTTTTAATACCATGGAAATTTCCAGTACTTAAATAGAGAATAAAATTAATTATTAACTAAGTAACTAGACTTAAAGGTCTTTATTTCTTCATTCTTTTCTGGAAAGTTACATAAGCATTTCCATAATTTTGCATTTATAAGCTACCTATTGTACAGGATCATCAAACAATAGTGTGGGTTTAGTGCTCTGCAGAAAAAAAAGGCTTAACTCGCTCACATGTGTTATTGTAATATAGAAAACTAATTTCAGACGAGGCTCAAAAAAAAAAAAAAGTACCAAAAAAACCCACACAACAACTCTGAAACAACTGATTTTGAGAGTCAAAAGAGCTGAGACTAAAGGGAAGGGAAGATTCCTGTACTTGAAACATCACACATATAAGGCCAGATCTGCAAGGCTGAAAATCCCTCCTTGCAGCCTTCTCACACTTGCTCCTTGCTGTGATCAGGAATAGAGCAGGCTGACTTGCAAGCTGACTTTTCACTTCTCATTTCCCAGCTATCCACAGTGGACTGCAAGGAAGCAACTTTAGTTCCTCCTTCATTGTCCATACGTAGGAGAAAGGCTTCCAATCTGATGCATTCCTAGTTGGATGGGCAGAAAGAGACTTTCCCCCTCTCATGTTATCTCCTCTCCCAAATACTTTAGGGGTGTTTAGGCACACCCGGTTGGACGGACACCCAGGGGTCTCCCAGAAACGACCACACAGACATCTTGGTTCAGGAAGCTCAAACAATTGGAAGAGGAACACAACTGGGATGAGTGACAGGAACCCTGCAAAGACTTGTACAGCAAGAGCTCAAAGCAATTTTAAGGCTTTTACTCCATATCACCCAACAGATCTGATTATCTTCCATTTCAAGAGTTCACTTCCTTGTTCTCCAAGAAAATGTGAGTACAGAAACTAACAGCCTTTTCAGGTGCTCTGCTTATTTGGGGATTTGCTGCAAGACCATGCAGTTTAGTGCATCCCTGCTGCATGGCACCACTAGGACAGACATCCATGGCTACACAGAAACTACACTGTGCAGAGAAGAAGCTATAGTCTCCTGGCTGTGGCAATCTGAAAAATTGATGAGTTTAACCCTGATAGGTCTAAATGAGATCCCAAGCTGGAAGCACAACCTGATGTTGCAAGAACAGCACTGCTCTGGTTTTCAAAGACAAGCACAGATACTAAAATCAGGATTCAATTTGTGAATTCCAAATGTAAAGCCATAAATTAGTAAACTGCTCCTGAGGACAGAGGGGATTTGAGAAACATCCCACTTTCAGCCATTGTGCTCAGGACAGAGTCTCCCCATGTCCCATGCACTCAACTCCCAACACTTCCAGCTCACAGTGACCATACCAGAAAAGAATTTTCTGCCTGCTTTCCTAATCCCATCCTCTATAGAGGGATGTAGCTGCAAAGCAGCAGGGCAGATCCAAAGCCTGCTTGAATAGATTAATCTTGGTTGATGATCATTGAGGAATTTGCCAACAATATGAATTGCTGCTTTTAAAGCAAAGAAAAAACATGTAATCAGTGGGAATCTGATACTGTTGGACTTCACCCTGCTCCCAGTAATGCCCACCATTATAACTGCTATTGATTTGGATGGAAGAATTAATTTCTCATCTCAGCTAAGTTTTGACCTCAGCCAGTTATCACTACCACTATTGGTGTAAGGTTATAACACCTCATCAGCAACATTTGAAATGGAATTATGTCTCTGAGATATCTTTTCATACCAAGAAAGAAAGCAAAAGGCTTTTTTCTTTCAATACTTTAACTCGTATTCTTTATTGTTCAGTTTTAGTGCAAGTAGCTCTGAAATTCACAGCTTCCTCACTTTTTCAAGAAATAATTAATAATCACAGGACTCTATTATCAGTTTATCAGCAGGAGCATGAGAACCAAAAACCTCAGAACACTCAAGTACTATGCACTGATTTATCATTAGAGGAAGTTTATAGAAAGCTGTGAAACTACTGAATATGTGTGACCCGGAGATGATAGAAAGGTCTTGGGATACCAGTGCCCTGGGAAGGCAGGTGCTGTCAGACGGATTCAAACACAGCGTGTACCTGATGGGCAGTAAAACATGGGCTGGAGCTCACTGGCTGTCCCACAGTCATTTCTAGTATATCCAGATGTTAATGAAGCCATATTCCTGCCTGTCCCCTTATCTTTAGGACAAAACCGTAGAGAATATTGGCTAGAACAGAATACAGAGTAGAACAGAGCAGAACATTCTTTATTCAAGGGACAGCCCTGGCTCCACATAGGACCACCCAAAATTTAAACCTTATGTCTGACAGCATTGTCCAAACGCTTCTCGAACTCCGTCAGCTTGGGGCTATGACCACCAGCCCGGGGAACCTGTTCTACACCCAATTACCTAAAGAAGATGCCCTAGGGAGGTTGTGGAGTTTCTTCTCTAGAGATATTCAAGACCTGCCTGGACGCCTACCTCTGGAACCTGCTGTAGGAAGCCTGCTTTGGCAGTGGGGTTGGACTAGATGATCTCTGGAGGTCCCTTCCAACCCCTACAATTCTGTGATTCTGTGACTCCCACCATCAGATCTGCAGCACCAACCAGCCTATGCCCCTGCTCAGCATCCTTCCTCCCCTTTTCATGGTGATATTTGCTTCCATCTGTGTCACAGAGCATAGGAGAGGAACAAGTACATTCCCTGGCTAGAAAATGAACAAATGTTTGGAACCAGGAAAAAACAGTTCAGAACAAATTTCCATGGCTCATTTCTCTTTCCATTCCCTGGTAGAGTAACAACAACGATGCCTATTTGTTATAGCAACACCAAAAAGCAAAAGCAAAATAAAAAGAATAGTAATTTATCTTGCTAGTCAAACCGCAATGAATTACCACCAACCATTAATTACATTGTAATGTACTAACATTCCATTAACACTATCTGAAATTGAGCTTCTATAAGCATTTAAAACAATAATTTAAGGACCTTTCCAAAGGTTTCTCTTTTTTTAATGTGTTATTTCAAGGAATATAAAAGTGTCTTGAATAATTAATGCTGCAACATAAAAATGAACTCCTCCTGGTTTTATTTGCTATGCTTAATTTGGCATTAAGAGGGCATAATTACCATTTTATTGCAATGATACAGTTATCTCAAATATATATAGGTATTAACATTATGGAAGCTAATGTCACATGAGAACCTCTTCTTGTATAGAATTAAATTGATATGAGTCAAACTGTTCTTCATCCCCATCAGAAACATCAGCACATTGCCTCCATTTTCACGTTCAGGCTACACAATTTCTGCAGATGCTTGTCTTTCAGCTCTGCATTCATAGGAGAAATGTGCTACATTCATGTAAACACAACCTTTAAGCCTGAAGCCATCATGCTACTTCTTGCATAGCTCTGCAACCAACATTTCCACTGCCTTCTGATGCATTTTTGAGCTGCAACAATAGTCCCTGAGAATGTCACTATGTTCACTGTGAAGAGGAAACAAGCGAGAGGTGCTTGTATTATGCAGACAGCGAATGCTAGAGCTGCAAATTTCCAACTAGTCTGTGTGCCCCGGCTGCTTTTGCAGGGAGACCCTGCTGTGGGGAAGTGCTGGAAATTGGTGGCAAAGGTCTGGTTTGGGGCTGGCTGAGTTCCGGCTCCTGCAGTCCTTACATTATTTGCATTAGTTTTGTACAGCTTGCTGGAAAGGAAAAGTAAAACGCAGTCCTGTAGGATGGAAAGAAGGATTCAAAAATTGGTTTCTATTCACCAAGGGGAAAACTGTAAAATATGATTGGAGGGCAGCACTGAAGTGTACTTCTCCATTCAAAATGAAAGAAAGCAGAGGAAAACACTTTAAGACACTTCTTTTAATCTGAATTGGCTGTGACTGAAGTCGTCTCTTAAAATGAACCTAAGATTGTAGCCAAGGCCTAGTAAATACAAGCTGTACAGGAAAACCTTTATTTTTCTCTGCCTCAAGAGACCCCTCTCCTTCTGTCTATCCCCAAACAAAGAGAAGCCAAGATTTTCTGCAACCAGAAGCTGGTGACCACCACATAACCCACCAGCAGATGTGGATCACACAGCAGGAAGGCATGGGCAGCTTCATCTGCCCACAGTCTGCTCCAATTGCCAATAATCCCAAGGATTCAAGTCTGTAATGACAACGTACTAATACGACGATTATGTAGGACACAGTAGCTATTCCTTGACCTATATTCTGCTGAAAGGAGACTCTGTTTTGCTGTCATTGACATAGCCAGCCAGGACTCTGCTTGGGACACTTGATACTTAATGTTTGGCCAGCTGGTACTTTGGAAAAGTTGGAGAAATGATGTTCGGCAGGAGGAGGCCAGCCAGCCTTTCTGTCTTGCAAGATTGCAGAACACAAGAGCTCTTTTTACTCTGCCCTGCATCAGGACACAGTCTGGCTCTGCTCTGCTCCCCAGATATCACACAGAAAAACTGGTTTTAATAAGAGAGCACCCAACCTCTGTTCAATATGCTACACAGAAAGAGCAACTGATCTCTGCTACTGCAGCACATTTCTAGTGTTTATTTCACACACAAAAAAGAATATAAGCAAAGATAATTCACCTCCCAAGCCAAACACCCAAAGTAAATGACGACTAAATACCAATTCCATGGCATCCCAGTTCTCTGTCATTTAGAGTGACAGTCTTGCTCTCACAGAATTAAGAGACAATTCTGCTTTGTGATGAATGAAATCAACATTTACTGCAGAACGATCAGTTTTTCTGCACTGCTGAGCACTATCAGTTTTCAAAGCCTTTTGTTTTTAATAGCGTCTCTGTAGGAACAGGTCTGAATTTCAAAAATTTCCTCAAAACATGGACCTGAACACAGGCCTGTGTGAACTACCTAAGAAAAACAGAGTCTAATAAAGTTAATCTGATCAAGCTAGAAGAACTGAATATCAATTTCATATTCAAAGCATGATATCTAACTCTGTGAAAAGACTGACGAGGCCCTCAGGGTATGAAAAATGATAGGGTGTGATTGAATTATCTCAGCAAATACAGTTTCTTACATAAGAGCTAGAAAAAAGGACACAGTAAGGGCTAACATGTTAAATAAGCACAGAACTACGAGCAATTCCTTAATCCAATCAAGTCCTTACATTTCCAATAATTTAGCCACAGCTGTCATTGCTGCTGTGCAAAATGAGACATCTCCTGGAAGTGCCTCTCTCTGCCCATTAACCACCTTGCTCCCAGCCAGTGAGATGTTAGGTGCCAAAAGCATAAATCTTTAAATTAGTCATCGTGACTTGCAGAAACCCTTAATTTGGGCTAACTTCCAGAGTCAGTCATTCTATCAACATTTTTCATACTGTCAGTCACAAATCAGTCCCATCTCTTTAAGCTGCTCTACTTGCAATGCTTTCCTGTATCATTAAGCATTGGAAATCCCAATGCTATCTCAATTGCAGTACCTCTTCTAGCACTGAGTTGAAGTAGCCCAGCCAAAAGATGGGAATGATATGCACTTATGCCCCGAGCCATACAGCTTAATGACCCACATCATACAACAGCTTCTCCAGCTGACACCACACTGACAACTAAAGTCAGACAGGCTTATACTATACTATGTATCACTTATTTCATAATGACAATGGTTTAGACAGCTTTGTATTTCCAAAGCACTGTGAGAAAGACTAATATTTCAAATCACAATTGTAATCATTAAAAAATGAGTTTTCAGCTCTTCACCCCATGAAAACATGAACTTTTTACAAGCACACAGGGACGTGAAATTTCTGTCTTCCCTTGTCTGCTGGGACAGGAGCCATCTCATCTAATTCCGGGCATCTAAGGGTTAGGAAAGCTGTTAAAGCGAGCTCCCATTATAATACCCCATACAACCTGACCTAGTGAGTGGCAACCCCACCCATGGCAGGAGTTGGAACTGGATGATTTTTAAGGATCCCACCAACCCAGGCCATTCTGTGATTCTATGATTCAAGCAACAGAAGCTTCCCAGCATGCAAGCAGATCCCCAGCATCAGACATCAACTATCAGCTGCTATAGAAGCTCCGCTGGAGATGCCTCCTTCCCACAGAATTTTTGATCAGTTCAGGCCTGACATATCTCAAATCACAAGATAAACCCATACCAGAGTGTGTAACTGCTAACTCTGCTTTCTGTGTGTGTTTAGAATTGTTTGGACTGTGAATTTCTTTATTACTAACGTAAAGCACGTTTGAATCACCAACATCTCCTGGTCCTCCTCTTCCATGCTTTTTGCCATCCCAATTCAAGAGTTTCCATAAGGAAAAGAAAAATACAGCTTTTGATCCACACAAAAATTTGAGAACTGTAAACAATTAAACCAACATCACGGCTTTTGGAAGGTAGATTTTCTAACAACTTGTGGAGGTTGACAATACCTCTGTATCAAGTTTTCTATCCACCACTTCATCAATGCACTGTAACATCTTCTTACCTGTGCTATTTTTCCCCTTCAAGTACATCTAGATGATTATGAACTTTTAATTATGAATTATCCCAATTATTGGCTATTTGATTTTCCTCTGCAGACATGAACCCATTAAAAGTCTTCCATGTTTCTGGATGGTCATACCAATAGAGTGCATAGCAATATGAACATGAGTGACAAATGAAAAAAATTAGTGCAATATTTCAGTTGTACTGAAGTCAACTGAAATAATGCAGTGTTTAAAATCAAAGACCTTCATATATATCTATCCTGATGGATTTTGCAGATCAAACTACTAACTCTTTGGAGAAAGGCTCATAATTACTTCACGTAATCTATATGATGCCAGTTTTTGTTTGCAGAAATAATACTGACAATGGCAATGCAAGCTTAATCAGAAAAATAGTAATTTACAAACAAAACCACTTAGCCAGACCACAGTGTACAACACCACAGGCAACTATATTTTATTCAAAACAAAGGTACTGTTTATAATGGTTTAAGCATCCCTCTTGAGCAGAAATGAACAATATTCAGCATTAAAGATATTTCTTGTTCATTATATAATCTCTTAGCTTTAGAATTAGGCAATGGTAAAAGGAACTCTCTCTCTGAATAAATATTCCCACAATGTTACAAACCCTTATTTCCAGATTCTGAAAATTCAAGATATAAATATCAAATGCATGTGTAAACCATGTATTTAATGTAGACTCTTATGAAATCTTTATAGATTAATTGAAAAGAAAAAAAAAGAGAGAGATGCTGCCAAACACAGGCATCACCCAGAAGACACAGAGGAAGAACTAGGGGAAAGGAAAACACACCAAAGTAATCCCCATGAGAAAAGAAGAGTTACAGGTTCCCTGCAGTGGAGAAATAGCTGAAAGCAGTGACTCTGACTCAGGAGATCTTGTCCTCTGGGCCTGCTATTGCCAACAAAAAATGTTTTTTCTTCATGTTCATTTCTTAAGAAAATAGTATTTCAGAAGGAATAACTGCATACACTGTTAATTATTCTTCCTAACCAAAAGAATAAAAGGCACCCAAATGCTGGTTAACCATTTGCAAAAAAAAATAAAATAAAATAAAGTAAACAAATAACAACAACAAGCAATGCTGTATCATTCTATGATTAATAGGTATTACTTTAAAAAACCAAGATTTTTTGATAAAATGTTCCTTGGTAAAGGTGGTGTCTTGGAGGTTTTCTGTAAGTATGGTAATATTATTTTATTAATAAATGCAGTAGTACAGTGGAATTCAGTATGGTGTTCAAGAGATAGTAGTCTAATTCCTACACCTCTATTCAATAACGTTTTCTGTTCTGCTTTAGAATCTTTTAAGCTCCCATTTCACAACTTCAGGTCAAATTCACAACCTAAGACATGCAAACAATTCTAGCATAGTTATACCTGTATAGATGCAATCAATAGTTATTTACCAATTGATTGGGCCAGCCCTGGTTCTGAGTTCCACTTAGCAAAGTGTAAAGGAGAGTGGCTCAGAATCATTTCTTTGTTCTCCAGAGACGTAGCCAATTTGCCCTTCGTTGCAGCAGCATGACAACAGTCGCCCAAGGATTCTCCAGCAAAATGACATTGCCATGCATTTCCCATTTCTGTATTTGATCTACTAATAATTACCAGAAACTAGCAAGACATTGAAAATAAACTAATTTTAATCAAGCTGAAATGACAGATTTTTTTCTTTCATAATGTACATTCTGTTTTAATGCAGTAATATGTACAAAGCTAGCATTATAACTACCACTTTAAAATGCATTCTTCTACAAGAAGATTTATTTTGCTTAAAACTGATCCAAACCCTTTCAAATACACTCAGGTCCACTCAAAAACTTTAATATGACTATGCGCTAATCCTAAACTCAGTCATGTATTAAATCCACTTATTAGTTGTATGATGAGGTATGAACATAATTAGAAAATTTAGTAAAATAAATTCTGATATTTTTGAAACTGAATTTGGTCTAATCTTTTCTATAATCTTTCACAATCATTTCACAGATGGTTTTATGTTAATGAGATTCTACCTCTCCTAGATAGATATCTAGGAATTCACTATATGTTTTACATTCATTCCACAGGAAAATAATGGTTTCGAGATTCAACTTGAAATCAATACATGATCTTAAAATTAGCCTAGTTGTACTAATAGCATATTAAATTAAAATTTAAAAGCTGGGTACTCTATTTTGCAGAAAAATCTACAGAATGTTGGAAATGTATTGACTTTTTTCCTCAGGTCAACTTTGTAAGATTACGTCTTTTAATTATCTCTTGCAGAATAGGAAATATGATTCTTGAATCCTTTCAGCTGTTCAGTTTATAACTTGCAGAATTAAGTGTGACCCCTTACAAAGCATGGACACACACATCCTGAGACACGGCTATGGTTTTAAGACAGTCATATTAACTCTCAGCTGAGATATTGTTATGCTACATAAGAATTATTTCCACTGAAAGCCTGTCTACGGTTTTTTGGAAGTGCTGCAATAGAATTTCAGAAGTGTTGCCTTGCACTTCTGCTCCAGTTTTAAATAAAAATTTAATCATGCCAAAATCAAATTTAGCACTCACAGAGACTATATTTAGACCCACAGAATCACGTAGGCTGGGAGGCACCTCTGGATGTCATTGTGCCCAGCCTCCCCTTCTGCAGATTCCCCTAGATCAGATTCCTTAGTTCCAACCTGACGGAAGGACAGAAGGCCACTACTTCCCCAAACAGCCTTCTCTGGTGCTTTACTGTTGGGGTTTCCCTCCCCCCCCTCTTATGTCAGTCTGAACTTCCAATGCTGCAACTTGTCATGTTGACTCTTGTTCTTCTGTCATGGGAAAAGGCTGCCTCCATCTTCTTTCCAGAACACCAGGGGGTGGAAGGCAGTCCTTCAACGTCCCCCCCAAATAAATCTTCTGTCTCAAACTACTAATATGAACATCCCCACAAGTGCATGAGGACACTTTACAGCAGGGAGATTAAAATCAGGCTCCCAAAATCATATTTAGCATCTACGGAAAAGAAGCCTGGCATTCAGTGCTCCAAGTTAAAGGTGTTTGGCAGCATCTTTGCTCATCAAAGTTTTTTATAAGGCCATCTTCCATCATAACATTGTACTACACAATGCAAGTGATGAAGCAAAACTTTTCTCTGGACCTGCCATCATGTACTTGGGACATCCAAGGCAGGGGAGAGTAAAGATTTCTGATCTGAACTTGTAGCTTTAAACCACTGGATTCTAATAGAGCAGAATCTAACTTTAGGTACACTCATAAATGGATAATTTTTTTTTTTTTCCAGGTGCAAAGTCAAAATAACTCTTATCTCACAGTGCTATCAATGTCATAGTGAAGCAGGGGAGAAATGCCATCATTTTAAGTTTATGCATATGCCAAACATATGAAGAAACTAATCTGGCTTAAAAGTCACACACTCGACATTGCACTTTCTGGGGCCAGAACTTAGAAAATTATTAATTTTGTTGTGACAGTAACTACAGACCCCACTAAACCATGTATCATATGGAGCATAATCTTAGGCACAAGCTTTACTACCCACATAGGAGAGTAGTTCCCTTTCAACTCAAATCCTTGGAGTACTGCTCTCCTAACCGTGTGTTGAAATTTGGCTGACTCTTCCACATAGGTGCTGTGGGAGTTTGAAACAGCTTTGAAATACTTAAAGTTTTAGATTAAGTACCATCAATGGGAGATATATGATTACGCAGAAATCTTTTTTTTTTTAATCTAGTTGTAGGTGTTTTAAAAAACACCTATGAAAGGTTAGAAGATTTCACTATTTTTAGACCTCCTCATCTCATTCCCGTACGAACAACACAAAATCCTAAAAGCAAAAAAAAAAAAAAAAAAAAAAAAAAGAAAAAAAAAGAGGCTCCATCTTGTATTTTACTTTACAAACATAAATAATGTTGTCTGCAAGTTCTCCTCCAATTTTCCTGCATGCACACATGGCCTACTTGAAAGCTCCATCTCAGAGGTAAGCATAAAGTAAAATAGAAAACCATTTAAAATTCCCATGCTACACTAAAACACCTTGTTCAGAGGAAGAACACCACATTAATGTTGTTGTGCAGCCACTTTTCCAGGGTATTAAGGGAAGAAAAATATAAGAAGGAAACAAAACTTACAGCTCACCATATTCCTATCGCTGGTTGCTAGTGACTTAGAACTGCACACACCAGAAACACCAGCAAAATCCCCTTCATGCCACTTACCAACTTCAGCGTCACAAGCAGAAAGAGAAATAGGGCGGCAGTGACATGCCCAGCACTGAACATCCACAAACCCAGGTGTGAACAAGGGGCCAGAAGCATCTCACCAGTGTGACAGGTACAGAAGGACCCAAAACTGACCCCATCTACTTAACATTAGCATTAAACCCTGAGCTCCTGGGTCTGCCTGCATAGCTTTTGCCACAATACTTAATTTTCTAGCCCATAGGCAACAGACAGAACAGATGTTACTGAAATGACTTAATGCATTAGGCTATTTGTTTAATTCTGATGTGGAAAATGTGTCACACTCCAAATAGTTTACTATGTTAAAATACCACTGTAGTGACATATTTTATTCTAGATCTATTTGCTTATTAATTTTATTCTGAATAATAATCAAACCTTGTTCTTGCTTCATAGCTATAGCTTTTAGATGTGCTTCTAACATCCCCTGTAGTTTCCTCAAGATGAATAAACAAAACCATTATCTGAAAATGATGTTTAAATATTTAATGTCCTAGCATATTTTATCTACTATTTGTTTGCATTAAATGACATAAACAGCTGCATACTTCCAGAACAGGTTATTCAGTTAATTATTTGTAGCAGAGTAATTCATAGATAAAGTGGCTAGGCGGTTCAGCTGTAAAGGATAACATTTTGGTATCTACACCTGCAGAAGGAACTTAATCAAAGCAGTATAGCAATGGTCTGTGAGTAACACTGAAGTCTCCTACATCTAAAATACTTGAATCAAACATTCTCGGAAAAAAGGCTCTTCAAATTTTAAAGTCTAACACATGGAACAGTTTTCAATAAATACAGCATTTTGTAATACAGAATTTTCTTTTCATAGTCTCATAGTTTCTTATACTTCAGTAGGACTATAAGCAAAAAAGAACACATCCAGCCTTGAATTTGAAAATTATTCTAAAATTGATTCCTCAAATATTTCTGAGATTAATAACTTTTAAAACATCACAATGAGCACTAAAAATGAGGAACTTGGTCAAGCAGTAAACAAGAATAATGCTCATTTCAAAACAAAGGCACAATAAAATGCCTACTAAATTTAACTCATCTGTGGATTGGCAGAGATTCTGAAGCCCTATTAACTTGAAGCATTTATTAGTAGAATTAATCCTCTTCCATAAAGCTGCACTTATTTGATAAGTCAGCATCCCTAGCATTAGAACGTTTGCTTTCTTGAGACTCTCTGGACATGCATCAGATAAATTTAACCTGCCAGCGCCTTATTCCAATGTTCTCCCACAGCATATTTTGACAACCATTCCCTATGGGGGCTGTAAGCTTCAAGGCTGCCTCTTGTTTCATCTGTGGCTTCATGAGAACAGCTCTGAAGAAAAGCTCCAAATAATTTCTTAAAACTACAAATTCTACAAAATCTGGAGTTCACCTTTCAATGTACTTCTGTTGTTTTGTGCCCAGTCAAAGCCTACTGTGTGTATGATGCTGAGGATGTCCTGTGAAGAATCACAGAATAGCTTAAATCAGAAGGGACCCTAAAGATCATCCAGCTCCCTCATTTTCAGCAGTGTTGCCACCTACTAGGTCAGGCTGCTCAGGGCCCAATCCAACCTGGGAAGACCTCATTGCTGCCATGCAATACTTGAAGGGAGTGTATAAACACAGGGGAGACCAACTTCTTACACAATGTGATAGAGATAGCACAAGGGGGAATGCCTAGAAGAAGGGAGACCTAGGTTAGATGTTAGGCAGAAATTCTTTACTCAGAAGGTGGTGAGGCCCTGGTGCTGCTGCCCAGAGAAGCTGTGGGTACCCCATCCCTGGATGTGCTCAGCGCCAGGCTGGATGGGCCCTGGGCAGCCTGAGCTGGTGGGGGGCAACCAGCCCACGGCAGAGGAGCGGAACTGGATGGACTTTAAAATCCCTTCCAACTCAAGCCATTCCTGTCTCCAGGAGATACCATTTGGTGTGCCTTGTCCACTCCATGCCTCATTTGGACAGTTCTCCTTATTCAGAAGATGTGCTTTCCTTTACAAATGTTTGGTATGAGTGGTTTCGCTCTTCTGGAATCATGAAGTGATCACAACCTGATGACAAACACATGAATACAGGAACTTGTTGCTACACTTACGTAGGAAACATTAAGGGACAGTCAATGTGATGCACTTGGGTCAGGGTTTCCTTGAAACCCTGTGGTTGTTTCAACTCATTTCTAACAGAAACATTATGTGTGGCTTGGAGCAGGTCCACCTTATGTAGACAGATTTTCCCAGTAAACAAGTTTGACTCAGCACAAGCCCTCAGGACTGAAATAATCTCCACCCTAGTAACTAAGCTCTCAGCTCACTGGGGAGGTCAAAAGCTTAGAGGTATTATCAGTCTGAATCAAAAATATTTTCCAAGTTACCTATTGCATTAATGTGAGCATGACTGATGAAAGCTGAAGAAATTAGCTCTTCATCTTATTTCAGTTGGACTATGAAGATCTTCAGCCATCTGAAACCCTTCCTTCAGCAAAACACTGGCTTCATTTTGTTCCAGTTGCTGACTCGGCCTAGTGTTTGCATCGTGTTCCCATTGCTGCACATACCAGCTTACTGGCTGGGAAATGGCAATGGGTAAGCACATCAGGGGCTTTGTCCTTTTCCTGCAAAGGCACTGGCCTTTGGTGTGAGGAAAATATTAGCTTAACCCTGCCCCTAGAGCAAAGAGCTGCATGTTATCTCCTTGATGTTATATGTCACCCCTAAACAGCTCAAAACAACAGGCAAGTGACAGTGGCAGCTGCTGGCAGGGGTCTGCTGGGAAATGCGTGCTGCGAGCTGCAGATTCCTTGGTGGGGCTGCACAGCTGCAGCTCTGGTGCCAGAGCAGGCAGCCCTTGCATGTAAAATAAAACAAAAAACAAACTCACGTTTTCCAGGGTTGGAATTTTTTTTTTTTTTTTTTTTTTTTTTTTTTTTTTTAAGTAGTTTATGTGCATAGTCTTATTTGACAACTGACATTGGTTGTAATCCTGATTTCTTTTAGGAATGAAGTCTCATGGATATGATCCAGAGAGAAACAAAACTTAAGGGGAATACGTAGGCTGCCTAGGGCATGGCATTAACAGCAGGAAGCTGGCCTTATTGCAGTCAGTTATACTCAACTCCAATTCTTTCTTTTTTTTTGTCCTTCCTTAAGCCACTGGAAAACCTAAGGACTAAATTTTATTTTCCAAACCTGGGGGAAAGCAACAAACAAGAGTTAATTTTCCTTTCTTACTTCTGAAGAGAAACGTCAGTAACTTATATCAATGCCAAAAAAAGCCCAAAACATATTGAGCTTATACACAGAAAGAGTGACTCAATGGATGTCAGACTTTGCTATTCCTAATGTTTTTCCTCTTGACCAATCCTATCAAACAAGTCACAAATCCATTCTCAGCTCCCCTATATGTGTACACAGGAATTAACAACTCAATTCTCTTGTGAGAGCTCTGCAGCCAACTGATGAAGTGTACTATTAAAAAGCTAATTACTTTTATAGAAATATGCAACATCAACATCACTATAATGAAATTCTACCAAAAGGAAATACTGACATCAGAGACTAAACGTGAAGAGTGATCCATCCTACCAAAAATTGAAGGAATTCTAGAAAAACACAGGAGAAAATTCTGGAGTTTCCTCCCATTTGGGGAGTAAGAACAGTACAGCTGTTTGTGCAGTACATAAAACCTGACAGAGCCTTCTTGCAAGAGCATGCAGGCTAAATAAATCAGTCAGATGAAATATAGGGAAAATTTGTAACAACAGTAATTACCTTCTTAATTGCATTATTTGTATGTTGGAAAGCTTTCCAAAGTTCTATTGCATTAATAACTTCCTTAGGGCATAATATCTTAGAATGCTTACACAGAGATATGCAACAAAGAGTCTGGGGAAGCTGATAAAAAGAAGCTTTAAAAGCAGTCATCTCAGGCACAGCAATCTTGAAGAGATCGCAGCCCAGAAGCAAGACAGAGTGGAGCATATAGATCAACCAGTCTGAGTCACTCCCCCCTGGACCTGAAGCTCTCACTGTCCATCACAAGCCCTTGCTCACTGCTGTTCAAGGGCTATACATAGCTGTCAAGCTGAAATGTCAAACAGCCTGTGACCAATATAGGATCTTTGGTAACTGCTGATTCTTCATAGTACAACAGTGTCAATGCAGCAAAAATAGAAAAAATACGATATGGAAACTTTCTATACCATAATTACCAAAATTTCTCTAAAAAATTCACAGAGGTTTCCAGCTAACCTGCAGTCCTTCACCTTCCAAGATGCCAAGAGAACAAGAGCCATCCTGCCTTCCAGAACCACAGCAAGGAGCCATGGGGCAAGTAGCTTTCTTGGCCACATCACGTTTTGCTATTTACCCACCGCAAAGAAGTCACTAAGTGATGCTGGACACACAATGCTTTCACAGATCCATCTAAAGAAAACAGGAAAAAAAAATGATGTGTTTCTGAAAATATAAAAGAGAATGGTACTTTCTAAGCAAGAGTGACTGGTACAAAAAAGGACTCCGGAAAAGCTTCTGTTGTCTTTAGGGAAGACAGCTCCGCTCTAATACCTCAGTAGTGAGATATGTGAGTGCAAACAGTTACACAGAAGTAGCAGGAGATGATCAAGCAACTGAATATGATCTGTAGACTGTACAGTGCCATAAAAGTAGCTTAAACAAATAACTAGAATTAAACAGAAAGATGGACCTAAATTCCAGATCTGAAGTTGGTGAGCTGTTTGATGTCCACAATGCAAATAGCTATGCTGCAAGCATCTGTCCCTCTACTGAACAGATTGCAGCAGCACTTCGGAAACACGTACAAGCTCATACTTACCAGGGCTGAAGCTGGGAGTGCCTCCTATGTATTTCCAAAAATATTAAGTACTTTTGTAGACTGAGAAACTGCCTTGTTCTAATTTTTTGCAGAATGGGTGAATCAAGAACGTATCCCACCAACATTATAGCAGCTTCTGACAGCTCTAACTTAACAGCCAGGCTTATTCTGCCAACTTCCATTTGCAGCTAGTGCTGTGCACAGCTTTCCAAAATAGCCATGACTACGGCATGCTTCTAGATCTATGTAGACCTTATGTGCTTCAGAGACAATACACAGAAAGCCCAGCTGAGCATTTCTTCAAAGCTGGCAGCATCACTCTCATGTTAGTCTCCTACTCATTACAGGACACTGACCACGTTGTTCCCATGGAAAATGAATGCTGACCTTGAGAAAAGCTCTGGCATATCACAAATTAAAATTATAGCTCTAAGGAAGAAAAACTGAATTTGAAATAAGTGCCTACTGCTTCCACAGATTTTCTTGAAATCAGTATCTAACTTCACTCTGTTGAACTCCAAGGTTTAGAAATAATGGTGTATCAAGGGTCTTCAGCACAAGCTGGGTCTCAGTTTTAGCTCAATTCTAATTAATAATACAGACAAAGTCCAATCTGCTTTTCAGGGTAGCTCTATTAAATACAAATGTATACTAAAGTTTATTAACTTGCTGGCTTTCTGCAGACAATGACATTTAGGCCCAGCTATTGAAAGAGAGATTAAATCAGGTATTTTGTGTAAAGTATCACATCATCCTCATTCTGGTCTTTACAATTTGATCATCTTGTAAGATGTTGCTAAATCCATTATCCACAGTTCTCAAATCAAGGCAACGGGCACTCTGGACACAGGGCCCCAGATGGTTAATCTAAGCTGATGTAGGCATCATTATGATCTTGAAGTCAGTGAATATGACATACAGTGAGACAAAACAGTAATACTTATTACTGAAGTCTTATGTTAATAAAGACATAGGCAATTACATATTAAGGCAGATTCCGAGATGTCATCTTAGTTTATCATGAACAGCTATGGCTATTTGAATAAAGATATTGAAATCTTTATTTTTAATTCTGTATTTAATCACAAAAATAAATGGCCTTACTTCAGGGTGGAAAAAAAACAACCACAGCAGCTCACACTGATTTTGCCCACAGGTGACAGATGCTTAGCACTTCTTCAAGTCCCAGCGCTTCTGGAGAAGCCAGATGTCCACAAAAAAAAACTGGTGTTGGTTGTGGAGGGGCCCTGAAGCTATGAATATGTAGCCTAAGGGAGAGAGTCTGTATCTTCCAAACAGCTGCTCGACAGGTCTATAGTACATAAACCCTCTTCCTGGTGCAGGAGATCTAGCAAATGCTCTTACATTATCCCTTCCCCAGAAGCAGGTTTTTACCCAGTTTCCTGAGGCAGGAGTGAGCCAAAAGAATCAGCAAGGTACATGGGATGAACCTGCCTGTAGATCTCTGCAGCACCTCCACAGGAGCTCTGAAGCCTTGCTATAGGATGCATTAAGATAACCAGAAAAAAATTTGCAGCTGAATAGGATGCTTGGAGGTCTAATTCCAAGCGACAGCCAGGCCCTGGGCAGCATGGGTAGGCCTTGGGGGGCACAAAGCCCCATGTTGACCAACTGTCATCATCACATACCTACAACCCAGGCCCAGGCTCAGTTCTGTCCCACTCCAAAGGCAGAGCATGCTATTTTCTCAATTTAGTCCAAGTAGGGAAGGAACCATTGAGCACATTGGAACTCAGACCACAAGCATAATCCCTAGCATTGGCACTCAGAGCTTGCTGTGCGGCCTGGTTAGCAGAACAGATAGCATATGTGCGAGTTGCAGGGCAAGGTGCTGCCGTTGCTGCCAGACATTGGCTGCAGCACAGACAGACAAGGCTCCAGCTGTTCCAGATTGCCTCGCGTTCCATTTATGTGATTTGGCTGCAAATCCTTTTCTATTCCTGCCTTCCTCTCATCAAGGGTAACACCAGCAACACAGCCAGCTTCTGTGGTTTACTTTGGTCTCCATGCCCTACACATTCGTATACATGCAGCCTCAAAGATTAGATCCTCTGTATCTGCATTGTATCTAAAATCGTAACCAAGTGATTGTTTTCATGCTGCTGGTTTGCAAAGCCAAGAGAAACACAGGAGCAAAGCAAACTCTACTAGGGTATGGAAAGTGAACTTGTCAGCTGAACTCTATTAAAGCCCCTTGCTGCTCCGTTACAAGGTAAAGAACAGAAATAACTTGCAGATCCAAGCAAAGTTTGCAATACTGAGAACACCAAGAGGAAAGGAAAAGGGCTGTAGAGAATGTGTAAACTGAGCAAAGTAAACAAGAGGAACTGAGATGAAAACAAAGATGAAACTGGCAAAATATTTTTCATGACTTCTAGAGCATTCACATCACATTCAACTGCAATATTGCAACAATCTGGGATTTATAAACACACCTCAATGAACTCTTGACAAGAGTAAAAATAAATCAAGCACAATCTGGCCTCAGATCAAGAACTCTCTGAATTAAATGTTGCATATATATATATATATATAGCCTATTCATTTAGCCCCATTTAACGTTGCTTAGAGGGTAAGATCCCAGTGCTTATTTAGAAATCAACTAGTTAAATGCCTTATGTATTACCTCTGAGGCTTACTGCTACCTGTGAATCCACAAGCCACATACCTGAGAGGGGAAAGAGCTACAATGACCTATTTTCTGAAGTGACAAAAGCTCACATATAACATACTCAAGTAGAACAGGTTCTTTGACTTCTTCTGCATACGATAGATATCAAATCTTAACTCCTACTTCTTCCCCAAGGATTTCACCATATGAACTGTGGCATAGGGATTTACTTTGTTATCCTTTGAAACAAACTCAAAGAAAAACAATTGCTGCGTGCTTACTGCTCCACAATTATTCTGTATTCAATTATCTCATTCTATAAACCACTAGGAGTGAGGGCCTTTATAAACATATGTATATACTTTGTCTTGCAAAACACACTTGGCAAAAGGGAAGGGGAGGAACATGAGTCATTCATATTTCATCCTCTCCTGATGCATCGGACTGACCTGAGCTAGAAATGACATGATGGAAGGGATACTTGAAAACTTACAAGGAACTGGCTGCTGTATTTGTGTGCAATTAGTGTACAGTCATAACTAAGGTGCTCCTTATATCTGTCATGAGGACCAGTTTTGTTCTGTTACTGAACAAAAATTACAAAAATCACTTAATTCTAAAAATAATGGTTTCTAATTAGAAAAAACCCACCATGTTATGGAAACATTAGAGTCTTTTAAAAACATCTCTAGTGATATCTTATAATTCAGGAATGTTTATTTTTCATGGCTAAATGCAGTTAGATTTGTTTCCCTTCACTATAGATCAATCAACTTGTACTACAGCTGGAGGAAAATCTCCAAAATAGAGATATTGATCAATTTCACTAATGCCAGTTGAAGAATTATTTGTTTTTGCAGAGATAGGGAGAAAAATGGCTCCTAAAGCAGACGGAACTAATCACTGAATGGAGCTTATATTCCTCCCACAATCCTTTCTAAAATGGAGAAATAAATAACTGTGGCTCTTGCAAAAGAAGACTCCATCTAAATTTCACAGCACAAGCATCAACTAACCAGCTGTGGAAAAAATCCCTCCAACGTTTCAGATGGTAACAGCTCAGTGCCTTGACACACTGCTAATAGATCCTGACATAGGGAAATATCTAAATTGAGAAATATTTGCCCAAAGTAAATATTTAAGGATGCAGATAATGAGCCAGCAAATTGTCCAGTGATCTCAGAGCCCTCTCCACCTCCCCACATGAATGAACAAGGGAGGAGCAGCAGCACTCCACTTCCACCCAGATATGCTTAATTCACTACAGTGATTACTTTGCTCAAAAACCTCCTTCATCAAGACTGGGAAATGCTGCTCTGAGCTTCCAGCTACCAACAGTAAGGAGAGACATTTCCACAGCCTGGATTTGGGTGTCTGTGAACTGTAAAGAGGGGAATGATTTGCAAAAGCAGGGAAAACCGCAGTCAGAGTTTCATAACTTTCCTCGATATTGGCCAGTCCATAGCACAGAATGAGGGAATAGAGGGAGAAAGTTAGCTCAGTAGCCATGCCTTTATTGATTTTTCAACATCTTTTTTAAGCTCTTTACTTTTCTTAGCCCTCTATTTAATGAGAAAGTAGAATATTGGGCATTAAGTACGTAAGATATTAACGCCCTGAGAAACAGAACCAGAAGTACTTTTGCCAGTGTGCAGAAATACCAGCCAGCTGTAGGCAGAAGTGCAGCCACACTGGGGGCTCAACACAGCACAGGTACTACACTGCAGACAGGCAAGAAGCAGAGATGGCTCACAGTCATACGTTCGGGTTTGCTGAAGCAGAACTAGCCACCTTTCCTGTCTGAGCAGTGCTTGGGACATCCTGCAATCAGATGTTTCAGCTGAGGCAGATATCCCCTGATAACCTTTTCCAACCTATTTCATCTTCTTGTAGCACTGCTCTATGTTCTTACCAGCTAGAAATATGATGCTATAGAGAATAATCTTCAACCAAAAAAATAACTTGAAATATAAGATACAGCTTCCTTGTATATTCCATGCAATTCAACTTCAGGTCAAGAATTACCATCAGGAAACATGTGCCACTGCTTATTTTTTCAGCAGTATTGTACCATGGCTAAAACAGCAAGGAAATGAAGTAGTTCTAATTCTTTTTAATTACAAAACTTCAAGAACTGTGCATTTTGATCTACACATATACATATTTTATTAGCTGGTGAACTCCAAAGCAAGGAGACCTCTTGCTTCCCCCATCCAGTAATTTAATGCTCTCTTCTACCAGCACTCAAAGCAAAGAGCTGAAAGTAAAACAGTGTATCTAACTGTAAAATATACTACAGCCTAAAACAATCACACTATTGTTCCTATTGGCATATTTGCATGTGAACTTTGAAAAGGAATTAAAACTCTGGCCAGTATGGTAAACCTGTGGGACCAGCCTGTGCAACCAGCGCTGCCGTGATCTTGCCCTATTCGGGTTGTGAAACTCCCATCACCTGCTCTCTGACCCACACAACCAAATTTTCCCTCTGATGGAGTAGGTTAGAGACTAAATAGCCACATGAATTTGTGTCATGACATCTAATTTAATCTAATCTAAGATAATACACATCATAGATAATTAGCTTTGATTCTTTTTGCACTCAGATAATCAACACCACGATAGCCTATTTCTGGGAACTGATGGAAACCTAGTTTTCTCAATTTCAGATTTTTAACCTACTTTGTTCTTCTAGCTATGATTTCAAGATGGCAAAGAACTGAACTACCGGACTGACCACATTATTATAAATTCTTGAGTTACACTTAGAATCGTGAACATACAGTCATTCATGCAACTCTCCTAGGCAAAAAGGGTTGTAAGTGGGCCTTTGCTTGAAGTATTTTCAGCCCAAATCAGGGAGAAGTACATGGAATTCAGGTGAAGGGAAAATCACGTATAAGAAAATCTAATTATGACATAAATACAATACATTTGAGCTGAGTTTTCCTATGCCACATGATCATATATTTTCTAGACTTAAAACTACGCCATGAGTCTGTAATCCATTAATACAGAATGACATTTCAAAGTACATCCTATTGGGCCATTATTATTGTATTACCAAATAGAAACATCTAAAGCCAAACGTTATACATACAGAGGACTTGGACTGAGCGAAGGTTTCTGGAGCAGCAAGCACAGATCTACAAAGATTAGCTTCATCTCATGGAGATCTGCCCTGGATTCTTTGAGCCCTACAAGGCACTGATTTTGCTACCAAATTTCACCCTCATTTTCTTTGCAGAGACAGAAACATCCTTCTGCTACAGTACCATCACTAAGTTTCGAATTACAGCCTTTCCGGAGTAATTTTTGTGGAAAACTTTTGTAAACAGTAATTTTACTCAAGCAAGTTGTGGCATTAAATCTGTTGTATGATACTTGCCCCGTTGATGTAAATAGAAAATTTCAATCAACTTCAGAGAGAATGGATGAGATCCTCACATTTAATTTATTGTAGAAATTGACTGTAAATTGTTTACTCACTCCACACAGACAGGCAAAAGGGAAATATGGAAACATCAAAGCTGAAGCAATACTGAAAACCAATGCCCCTAAACTACCAGTTATACTTTCAAATGAGAGCTAGGAACTCTCGGGGTTTGTTTTTTTTCCACTCTTATACTCAGGCTGTTATTTTTATCTTGGCACTGTTCATTTTTGCTATTTCTTTACATCATGTTTGGTGCAATTACAAAGACAGAACTGTGTCAAGTCTCATCTGCACTGTTACCCGCTAACTCTTCTTCTGGGTTTATAACTTTGCAACCTATTGAATTTGTGTTTAAAACATTCTCGAGATACAACTCTGGAATTTTCTACTCCCTCTACCAACCTCAGTTCAACTGCTACAGAATTTAAATGTTTCACAGTATTGCATATTCTTCCACTGGAGATTACAGCTTGGTAACAGGATACGATTCTGTGTGCGACTTTAATCATTTCCAATGCAGATGTCACCATCTATGTTAACCACCTAGATTCCTTTAAAGTCAGAGGAAAGGCTCAGGATTTCCATTCCTGCTCTGCTCCCACCTGTGCCCCTTTGCACCTGCCCCAGCCAGGGCTCTCCCCCAGGGCTGGAAACACAGACCACACAAGAGCGCAGCTGACAGGAACATAGGGCAATACTGATGCTTCCAATAGAGGAAATGCAAAGCTACATTTTGATCTGAGGTCGCTGGCAGGTGTTTGACCTCAGGTCTCACACTGCTCTGAAAGGGAGCAGTGCCCCTCGTTGTTCGTGCTGCATTCTCATTTGGCTTGCAGTGAGAGGATGTGGTGTGATTAAGCATGTTGACATACAGAGTCAGCACATAATTGCAGCTATTCCACATCTCCTTGTCGTTGTGGCACAGGGTATATTTAGCCACTACGGTTGTGCTCAGAAATGAAATATACAATCAGCTCTCAAAGCCTCCCCTTTCCCTAAGCATAAGCCTGTGTTTGCCTTAAAGACTGTAATATTTGGTGATCAGCTGCGCTCTGAAGCAACCACCCCCTGTGCCACCCGATGCAGACAAACGCTGAATCGCTGGAGAACACAATTCCGAGCCAGTTCTCAAATACCACTTGTGTCACGGCATGAATTACTTTCACATCGCCCTAGGCAACTGGATCTCCTGCGTGGAAATCCTACCCGAGGTTCCGATGAAATCTCCGTGATTTTCCCCTCTGCTGCCACCACCACGCTCGGCCAGGAGCAGAGGCCGAAATCTCACCCCAAATACCCCCGGTTATGCAGGACGGGCGGGGGGAGGACGCAGCCCCACACACACCGCCGGGGGCAGCGGCTGCCGAACCCACCCGGGGGGCTCGCACTGGGGCTGCGGGCGGCGCCCGGGGCGAGGGCGGCCCCAATGGAGCACCCGGCTCGGCACGATCTCTCCCGACATCCGCAGCTTCCCCTGCGCTGCGACAGCGACAGCTCCCTCCGGAGACACACAGACATCCCATTTATTTTTCTTATCTTCCAAATGGACAATCCTCAGCTCGCACCCCAGCGCCCTCCCCAGCCCCGGGCAGGGTTAGCGGAGGGTTCGCTGCCTACCTGTGCCGGTGCTCATGGCGTGCAGAGGGACCGCACCCGCCGCGCCGCCCCGCTCCGCCGTCACCGCGCCACCGCGGGCGGCACCGGGCCCATCCCCGCCCGCCGCCCGCAGCGGGGCAGGCAGCTCCGCCCCGCCGCCAGGTGCCCGCACCCCCTGCACGGCCTCGGCGCGGCGGGCACCTTGGGAAGTGTAGGCAGCCCCACGGACTACATCCCCCTCCGTTCCTTGCTGCTCCTGCGGGCAGCGCTGCTGCAGCCTTCCCCCCCATCTCCCCCCGCAGCTTGCTCCCACCTGCTGCCCTGTGCTCCGTGGGTGAGGTCGTCTTCTGCATCATCCTGCCCTGCTGGTGCGCGGCTGGTGCGTTTGCCAAAGCAAGTTGGTGCACAGGTGCTTTAGCATGTCCCCCGACGCCTGGAGAATGAAGATGAGAGTGTTTGTGCTGTTCCTCAGCTCGGCCTGCGCTCCAGGCAGCGCTGCACCACAGATGTCTCTGGCAGCACGTCTGGTTATTAAGGAGGAAGACAGTGCTTTCTGGAGCAGGTGAACTCTCACCCATCCTTCGTATTGGAAATGAAGAAGACTCACAGTGGTTTATAGAAGCCAGCCTACCCAGTATTCCACCTG
Source organism: Pavo muticus (assembly GCA_016647715.1). Taxonomy (NCBI): domain Eukaryota; kingdom Metazoa; phylum Chordata; class Aves; order Galliformes; family Phasianidae; genus Pavo; species Pavo muticus. The sequence continues at coordinate 1,090,710 of JACDJE010000207.1, read as the reverse complement.
TCTAAAAATTAACTAGTAGAGCTTTAGTAGAAACTATGTTTTAAAAAAAAATCAATTTTAAGAAACCTAGATAACTCCAGCTGCAATTACATAACACAGCCTTGCACAGCTCCTTTTATGCGGAGCTTAGGGTTCAGGGCAGCTCAGTGTTGTAGTGAGAGGAAACAGGACTGTGGGTAAGGTTGCTTTGCGTTCAGATGAAGCAAATCTAGGACTGAGAGCACCTGGAGATAATCAGTATCATCAGGAAGACAATGAACCTACAATGAGGATGAGACAATCCAGGCTGCCTGGAGAGGTAATGGATGGCCCACCCCAGAGGTGCTAAAGGCTAGGAGCCCTGGGCAGCCCAATCTGGTGGGTGGCCCACAGCAGGGGGTTGGAAGTGGAGGGGATTGAAGTTCTTTCCAACCTAAGCTATCATTCTGTGAGTCCAGTGTCCTGTTTCTGACAGTTGCTAGCAGGGGATATCAACAGAGGGGACTCCCTGAGCCAGGTGTGCATTCTTGGTGTTAAAGAACCTTCCATGAATTTTCTTCTGTTATCTTATTCAGTTGTTCTTTGAATCCATGTACACTTTACAGCACCCACAGCGTCCTGCTTGAGGAATTTCACAGTGAACTGTATTGCTATGAAGAGCCATCTACTTTTTGCTCAACTTGCTATCTTCATTAGAAGAAACAGCAAACGTAATGCTCCCTATTCACTGTCTTAGTGTCACTCACGGATCTGCTCTATCAGATTCCACTATTTTAATGTATTAACTTCTCCCTTAAAACTCTTGTTTTCTAACTTCAGCAAGCTGCTGTCACTTCCTATCATTAACTGGGGAGTGCATTGTTGACCGTTTAACAGCATGTTTTCCTTGCTGTTTTCATTACCTATTTTCCATCCTGCAGCCATCTGCCACCCGTTTTCCATGGAAAACTTTCTTGGGCTGCCCAGCTGTGCTGAAGCAGCTATGTTGCTGTTGGCCTTGTAAAGCTCCATTAAGTTGCAGAACATACATGGATATCCATGTGTTCATATATGTTATGTATCGCACTAGCAGAAATGTGTAGAGAATCTCAATTGTGGCTGTGCAGCATCCATCTTGTCTTTGTTCTGCATTCATGCTAATGAGGTCTGGCTTCCAGCATCACTGCAATTTGTGTAATAATTTAATCATGAAATATCTTTACATATAATAACCATCATGAGTTCAAGACATTCTCAGAGTGATGCTGGTAAGCCTGTGGCTATGTGGAATTGTTGCTTTGAAAGCTAAATGAGATATAACTGGCTGTATCGAAGATAGTGGATATTCAATCAGTATTGGATGTTACAAGAAGAAACTGCTTTAGGGCTGCTGAAGTTTGACTCCTCCTGCACTGCTGCTCAGTGGGAAGAGACTACTAAAGCCTTTGCTTCCTCATTGCAGAGAGAACCCCAGGTCTATGAGAGGAATTCTGAAATTCAGACTTACGTTACCAACCAAAATCTCGGGCTAACAACAGTCATCTCTTGATGACGTTTTTAAAAGCAATCAGCTTGTCCAGACACTGCCAAGAAGGCTGAAAAATCAGCCTCCAAAATGTCAGTATTTTGCACCACTTCCATCATTACTGGAAGGTGAAATGGGATGTGACAATCCTGATGATTTTCTTTGCACCCAATCCTCAATGCCATCCTGGAAGAACATAGAAAAAATGTATGCAAGGCAAAAAGGAGTTTACTTTCCTTGTATGCATTTTTTTTTCTAACGTTTCTTCACTAGTGTTATTGAGGGGAGTTGGAGCAGATGATCTTTAAAGATTCCTTCCAACCCAAACCATTCTATGATTCTAAGAAATTTTGATGCATTTTACAGTCGCTGTGTACATAAACTGTATTTCTTAAATATATTCACATTTCATTCTTTTACATTAGTTCTATTGGAAAAAAAAATCTCTTTCTGTTGAACCACTCCAGCTATCAGAAATGCATCTGTGGCGAATAAGGCAATATGGCTCATATTTCATTTTCCCTGCTTCCAGAAAAAAGATGGATGTAGTCAGGTTCTTCCTCTAAGGCATTATGTGATATTCCAGTGTGACAGACTTAGAATTATGTATGGTTTCATGTAAAGGGAAAAGGCACGAGCATTTAAATATAAGATAAACCAGAACAATCAAGAAAGCATACATTCATGAATAGACACAAGCATTACACTTGACAGTGTGCATGTTCTTGTTCTCGTGTATGCTTCTGGATGTTCAGTCATGCTGCAGATTGAAGAACTGACAAAATATGTATTCTTGCTGAAGCAGCTTGCACTTCTGCAAGAAGCCTAGACATTTATTTATTTTTTCCTCAAGTGAAGTTAACCACATTGCACATTGTTTCCCTTTCTTCATTTTCTCATTTTTCTTGCTCTTAAAAATCACAAGAGTTCAATGGTTATAATATTCAATTGCTAACAATGATATTTTAAAATACAGCTTTGCAGAAAGATTGTTATACAATATAATTATTCAGTGTTTTTCTTGAGAAAATCCAGATGAAGCAAGCAAAAAGGTTGTTGGTTTTTTTTTCTGGCATTCCTCATATTTGCAACAATGTGGAAGCCATAGGCGTCCCAGTAAAATTATTTCTTTTATTTATTTAATTTTTTGTCTGCAAAGGTTTTTAGGTCATTGCCAGTAGAATTTGAAAGGAGCCACATTTTAAAAGCATCGCGGTGATGGAGAGCCCATAGATGAGAACTTGCTGCTCTGCATGGGGAATGAAGCAGAATCCTTGTTCCTTCAGCACAAAAAAAAAAAAAAGCTTTAATTATTTTCTTGTACAGTATAAGGAAAGACCACAAGTTCAAGTGTCTGTTTTACCTGATGATGAAGGATGAGAAGTTGGAACTCTCCTTCACGTTCAAAGCTGATGTGGTACAATGGAGTATTTAGGGCAGCATGGTGTGAAACCTAAAGAGTAAAATAAAATAGAAAACTGAGATAAGATGCCAAGAAACTTTGGCATTCCTTTACTTTTTTACCTGAAATCTAATTGTTAGACTTGCATTCACTCCAAGTTGCTTTGACAACTATTGGATCTCCTGAAAGATGAAAAGCAGTCTTGCAATTTATAGTAATTTGTTTTGAAGAGCGTGTGTCTTAAATGACAAATTATCCCTAAAATGCTTGCCATAAATTTCCAGAAATTTGTCATTTTCCCATTACTTCAAAAATAGCAATTCTTTTCTATCACAGAAGACTAAGAACATGGTGTCACATAGTCTCATGGCCCCCCTTTTGCTTTTTGCTACCTCTCTTTTGTTTGAAGAAACCTCCCTAAATATCTGTATGTTAAAAACATTTCTGCTTTTATTTTGAGTCTTGTCTCTCAGGAATTCAGGACTGGACTGCTTTGGGTTACAACCTCAGCTACTCTAATTGTATCCTCAATTCAAGTTCCTGTCCACAGAAGGAGGTTGGAACTAGATGATCTTTGAAATCCCTTCCAACCCAAGCGGTTCTATGATTCTATGATTCTAAGTTATGAATTGTTCAGTATTCAGACTAGCATATTCAGAATACTATATCAGGGAATTACTGGCTCTAGGAGAGCTGCCAAAACCTGTAGGCTCATGTTTGCAATCTGTGTGTGCCTGTGGCTGTGGGTACCACTCCGTCTTGTGCCTGGGATTGTTGTGTGCTGCTGTGGGCATTGATAGTAAATAAAACATAAGTCAACCTGAAGTTTCCAAAGAGTAGCAGGCTGGGATCTTAAAATGAGATTCTGGCTATGAAAATAAATGTATGGCTATTTGCTAAGCTAGATATACACATGTTTAGAAATAATGAATTAGTGTGAAGCTGCTGTAATGAAATAATAACAGAGCACTGCATAGAGTTGTCTGCATTGCAATGTCAAGATGTCAGTAACAACTTTTATGTAGAGCTCCTCTCACTGTGGGCAGAATAAAAATACTACATCAGCAGTTTTAAATTAGAATTCAATTACCCATTGCAAACCTAAATGCGTTATGATCAGTAGGTGAAATACAACTCCAAGGCAAACTTTGCAAACAGAAAGAATGGAATAACATCAAAGGGAGCAATGGCTGAGGATGAAAGAAATCTCTGTTACAACAAGACAATCAAGGACTGTTCTCTCTTGTCAGCAGTTAGCTTTTGGGAAGTTGGTCAGAACAAATAAATTGTAAGATGGGAGACTGCTGCGTGTGACAGGAAGCCTAGCAGGTAATGCTGGCATCACTGTGTAATTTATACATGAGAATGGCAACCACATAGGTTATAGAAATAAAATGTGCAGAAATATAAAAACAAAGAATGGTTTGAGGAAGAGCCAAGATAAGGCATGAATAATCGAAAAGTCACAAATGCACATGCAAAAACATTGAGAAAAATTGAATTTGAGAACAGCAAATGAAATCTGCAAGGATTCCAGTGCAACATTACACAGTTGATGTAGCCAGCAGAACCAGTCTTCTTGCCTGTAACTTTGTAAATAATTTTGTGCTTTCTGGAGCAAGCAAAGCAACAACCCTTATAATGTCCCCTTTGTGCCTGTTGCAGAGGGGTTAGCACTCATTAAGCATATCGTGATCTCTTGCAGATGTGACTTCTTGATAAAATTGCTGTTTATGTGAAGCCACAGCTTCTCACTCCACATATATGATTGTACAGCCCACTGACTCTGGGATAATATAACTCTGCAGCACTGGCTGATATATGCTGGCTTCCCACTGCTAATCTCACATTTCATCTCTAACAGTTCTACTGTAAAAGAAACGCTGAGCCATGTTAGCAGAATTTAGGCTTTTACTGGGTGACAAAATTCTCACATAGCACCATGTGCAAGTGAGGCTTTGCCAGAGATCCATGACAGCTTACAGAAGCTTTCACCACTCTCTGCCAGGGAATATACCTGGCCTGAAAGAATCAGCCCCCAGAAAATGCTGCTGTGACAGAACACTTCTGTGTATATCCCCTGCTGCAGCAGAGCTGTCGTCTGCTATCAGTACTGCTTCCCAGGTTCAGTGATACAAGCTGAAGTTCCCAGTCTGTAGGTAATGACTTAGGTCAAGCCTACCTGAAAGACTGCTTATAGGTCTTAGCTGAGGTTTGTGGGTAGTGTATGCAGAGAAATCCTCGGGAAAATAAGGAAGAACAGAAAAATAATATGTAATATGCTCTCTATAACTACCTGAAGGGAGGTTGTAGTGAGCTGGGGGTCGGCCTCTTCTCTCGTGTAACTGGTGATAGGACTAGAGGGAATGATTTCAAGCTGCGCCAGGGAAGATTCAGGCTGGATATTAGGAAATACTACTTCTCTGAAAGAGTGGTCAGGCACTGGAATGGGCTGCCCAGGGAGGTGGTGGAGTCACCGACCCTGGAGGTGTTCAAGGAACATTTGGATGTTGTGTTGAGGGATATGGTTTAGCGTGTACTATTGATGATAGGTGGATGGTTGGACTGGATGATCTTATAGGTCTTTTCCAACCTTAGTGATTCTGTGATTCTGTGATTCTGTATATATTCCCAAATTACAGGAAATAAATTGAAAAAACACTACTGAATATAATGTATTAAGATAAGACACATACTGTATATTTAATGTAGTGAGCCCAGAATGTGTTAACGCTTATTATAACTTTTCTTTTTAGTTGTACGAGTGTAAACGTAGTCAAAATCTGTTCATAGCATGTCCCCACATAGTCATACCGTAACGTAACATTTGACCTGGATAGACTGGATCGATGGGCCAAGGTTAACTGTATGAGTTTCAATAGAGCCAAGTGTTGGGTCCCGTGTTTTGGTCACAACAACCCCAGGCAACCCTACACGCTTGGGGAGGTGTGGCTGGAAAGCTGCCTGATGGAAAGGGACCTTGGTGTACTGACGGACAGTCGGCTGTCCTAGGCCAGCAGTGTGCCCAGGTGTCCAAGAAGGCCAATGGCATCCTGGCTTGTATCAGAAATGGTGTGGTGAGCAGGACTAGGGAAGTCATCCTGCCCCTGTACTCAGCACTGGTGAGGCCTCACTTCGAGTACCGTGTTCAGTTTTGGGCACCTCAGTACAGAAAGGACATTGAGGTGCAGGAGCAGGTCCAAAAAAGGGCAAGAAGGCTTGTGAAGGGCTTGGAGAATATGCCCTATGAGAAGTGACTAAAGGAACTAGGGCTGTTTAGTCTGGGGAAAAAGAGGTTGAGGGGAGACCTTTTTGCTCTCTTCCAATATCTGAAAGGTGCTTACAGTAGAGTGGGATTGGTCTCTTCTCACTGGTCACAGGTGACACGACGAGGGGAAATGGCCTCAAGTTGCACCAGGGTAAGTTTAGGTTGGATATCAGGAAAAATTTCTTTACAGAAAGGGTTGTTAAGCACTGGAATAGGCTCCCCAGGGAGGTGGTTGAGTCACCATCCCTGGATGTGTCTAAAACCCATCTGGATGTGGTGCTCAGGGACATGATTTAGCACGGGGTTGTTAGTTAGGGTAGTATGGTTTGGTTGTGGTTGGACTTGATGATCTTTCTATGATTCTATGATTCTATGATTCTATAACTGTGGTCTATGATGGCACTAACAGGGATTAATAATAAGCTCCTCCATCCTCAAAACTGAAAGCCTTATATTTATGTAAAGTATATTTCACTGAATCAAAAGTCCATAAACAGAACTGTAAGGTGGTTCAAAAGCTGAAATTCAAATTGGAAGCACCTCAAGTTCTGATGATTTTCAGATCCACATTGACAAATCATACACTGTGCCGCAGATCTTCTCTATCAAATAGAAAATCTTTACTCAAATTTCACAAGACTTTTGGTGTGCTGTATCTTTAAAAATTTTATTCTTTTTCTAGAAAATGCCACATGAATCATGTCAAGGTTAGACAAGGAAGTAGCAGAAAGTGTTGGCCTTGTTATGTTTATTACCATTGTTTCATAATTCTGAGTTGTGGAGTCCTTGGCCAAATGCATAAAAGAGGAAAAACGTTCCTAGGAGAAGTTGTAACTTCAGATCTGCAGACAGAGCTACAACGAATGGGCACTGATTTGCACACACAAGCCGTCGTTCAGATCTCAGCTAGGTGGCAGCAGTATTTTGGAAAAATCCCAAACTTCTCTGCTGGCTTTACATGGGTGCAGAAATTTATGGTTATATGTTAAAGTCAGAATTATCAATGTAGGATTCTCTGTTTTGGAGATCTTTCAGGGACAGGAGACATTAATCCCAAGAAGGTATTACTTTGTGCTACCCTGAACAAAGGGAAAATACTCACGTGGCACGCCACTAACATTCATTCCATTGTACACAGAAGTTACCTACACTAAACTGCATTGCATCTCACGAGTGGCACAAAGACCATGTGATAATAAATCACACTTTTACAACCATAACTAGAATGGTGGTTCTCCATCACTCTGGGTCCTCCAGGCATTGCCTCAGGCATATTCTTTTGCAAAGCATAAGCAGAGCCCAAACCAAACCTTTGTTTTCACTAAGTCCATATCAAAATATCTTTCCTCCATGCTAGATGCTTAAATCAATATTTATTTTCTCAATACCAAAATCTGCATTTTGTGTATACCTCTAGTAAATAAGGTTTCCTCATTGTGTGTTTTCTACCACCAATCAGATAGCTGAAATTTTAGCACTGAAGATTTTGGCACACAGCTGAGTATTGTAAGTGTTTTTATCCATCACAGAAATGCTTTAGCACACCAGCCAGAGAAAAAAGGAATACATAGAGAAAAATATTAAAAAGTTTATTAAATGTTACACTTCTATGCAAATCCTTAGAAGGGAAAAGGAATTGAAGCAGAGCAATTATTCATTGCCACTCCTCATTCTGTTATATTTATCTTTCATTAAAACCCCATCCTTCTCTTCCACTTTGGTTTTCAGTCCTCACAACAAACACATTCAAATATACAGAAATCAACATATCATCACAGAATTATTTCTTGGGTAACTATTGGAAGGTTACTTTTATTATTATTTTTTTTTCTGTAAGAGTTTACTCTTATTTCTACCAGAAAACTTCAAGCAGCTGGAAATGTTAATGAAAAATCAATCCATCTGATTATATAAGGAAGTGCCAATTTTCCTTTCAATTACCAACAATGCTATAAAAGGTTGCTTTGATGTTAATGAAGATGAAGAAAGGTCTTGTAGGTCTTATATAGAAGTTGAAATATGGATTGAATGAAATTGGGGCAATTCTTATTTCATTCCTCTTACTAGTTGGAGTTTTGTAGAAGAGCGGTATTATTGCCTCTTTATCAAAATATTATATGTATTCTCTGAATTCTTCAGGCTTTGTTTATCTAAATAGGACTTGTTAATTCTCTTGGGGGAGACAAGACATTGGAAACTCAATTTAAACAAAACAACAAAAAAAATGATGCTAGTAATGGTAAATTAGGAAAAGCTCGTTCTCTGTCCTGGAGCTTGTAGATACAGACTCTGATGGCTTTGGTTTGGGGACAGAAGTAAAAGCTTTCTGTGGTACATGTAACTAAAAACGTTGTGAATTACAGTATGTTGTGCCTGTGGGTCAGAAAATGAATCATGGCAATCCAGAAAGTAAAGGAAGGAAACATTATATCTTCCAAGTGGTAAGGGTGAATTATCCATTTTTATTATGAGCTGATGAAACTATTCTAGAAGGGGTGTGTGGTTTGTTGTTGTTGCTGTGTGATTTTTTTTGTTCTCTCTCTGATATGTGGAAGCTTAAAATCCATGTCATGTCTGAAGTAGACCAGGGAGTCCTATCATGTTGTGAACTTCTGGCCCAGGATAGGAGCCTGAATGTTTTTGCTGGTAGGAGGAGTGTGTTGGCTTTTTGGTCCCTGGCCAAAAATGCCCTCAGGCCAGTAACAGTGGTTCTCAGGAGTTGTTAAACTTAGGAAGAAGCTTTGTCAGGTGTGTGACAAGCTGTGGCTTGTGGCTAGGAATAGTGAGCTTAATAGCATCTATTATTAGCATGTGGTAATTGGAAGTACTCTGTGCTGTTGTTTGGTGAGCTAGGTAAATAGCTGAGGAACAGTGCTTAAGCAGTGCAACAGCTGTATGTTTTGACTCAGCATTTTCCTGCAGACTACAAGGCGACAGTGTTTCCTTGCAGATGGATGAAAGTATATTTTTCTTTTCATGTTTTCTGTTTTTCCTTTCCAGCCCAGCCTGTGGAGCTGGGATGGTGTTTTTTTCAAGGCCTGGGGAAGGTAAAACTATTCGGTTCCAAACAGGCAGGGGAAAAGATGACAGGACTCTGGGAGAAAACACTTTAACTCCTTACCCAGCTACACATGCAGTCACCATGGAGAGATAATGCCTTAATCAAAAGGAAACATATGGCTAAACCTATTTTTATGGAAGCTTTGTGCAACTTGTGAAACATCAACACAATAACATCCATGAATATCAATAAGCCTGTTAAATATATATATAAAAGTATTTTGGCAAGTTTGTTACTGTAGGTTCACACTGCAAACTGTATAGATTTCACATTTATGTGCTCTGCTGGTATTTCTCTTAAGATCATAGTTTTGATTGCATTACATTGTTGGTTTATATTGTTTGTACGTTTGGTTGTTTTTTTTTAAGTGAGTATACCTCAGCTGCTGGATGAAATAGAAATCAAGAGGCTGATTTAGACAAGAAAGCAGTATCTTGCATGACTCCAAGCTTGTCGTGCCAGCCATATGTAGTGAAAAATACTAATCTGAGCAAAGCATTGTATAGAGGAGGATCTTTTTATTATAGGATTAAGCAAAGGAAAATAACTGTTGTGACATTTAGTGGGCTTGAGATGAAAGATTATCAGGCAGCAATTTAATAAAGCAGACTCTTTTCTGCCTAGATTTGTTCTTTGCTATCAGTTAGCAGTTAGGGGTTACAAATACGTTACATTTCAATGTACTGAAGTGCTAAACTTGGTCCCTTTGGCAGAGAGCCAAAATATTCCTTTATACATGTGTCTGCAGCTGTGGTGGAAGAGTAGTTATAATGGAAGGTGTAGCCTGGCCTGAATATTAAAATGTGTTGTTTTTCCCAGTGCAGGCTGCTGTGATGAAAAGCTGCTGGACAAACACGCAGCTGCAGAAGGGCAGACAAACAGGATGATGAGCAGCAGTGCTAGAGAGAGACAATTACAGGAAGTCTTTTTTTCCCCATATGCAATGTTCTCCTGGCAGTTTCTTTTAATAATCCTGAAAAGAATGGGGACAACACATGTAAACAGGGCCATCAGGTCAGCTTGTAACTTTAATAGTTTGACAATGAAGATTCTGAAGCCTGCTCTTTCAGGTAATTCCTTACCTGAGCAGGTAACACAATTCACATGCAGTAAATCTCAGTGTGATTAAAATGTAGCCTACTGGATGTGATCACTGATACAGAAACTACCCTGATACCTTTATCTTTTTCCTGTTTGCTGTGGTATATGTGTCTCCACAGTTATCTCATGGAGTGGCTGTACATAACTTCAGTTAGGCTATTGAGTTATATTTCTGTAAAGCAGGTTGGTCCTGTTTTCGAGAAGGCAGTAGGACAAATATTTGATAGCGTTATCCTGAAGCTGAAAACTTTGTTTTCCTGTTTCCTCTTAGTCTGTGTGTCAGCAGACATCTGGAGTAAAATCACAGAGGATAGCTGAGGAAGAAAGTATTGAAAAGAGAGCCAAGGAAACTGGAGCTCATTTGTTGATATTTTTATGTGTTTCCTTAAAGATGATGTGTACCTCCTGATTTCACTTTTCTAAAATAACTGTGATTTTTAGAGACACACAAAACAGCAGTATATGTGTACAGATTCTGGAGTGATGTCACTGTAGAAATAGAGGGTGGAAGGTTGATATTCATTAGGGGGAGAATAGGTTTCAGTTTCCTCCCACCTCCACAAAAAAAAAGAGGCGAGGTGATGATAGGAATACCAGTGATGAACTGAAGTTATAAAATATGATTGAAGATTATTCTATAATATAAAAATAATACAAATGTGACAAAAAGATTTAGACATATGAAAAAGTAATAGAAAACTTGTTTGTAAAATGGTTACAGAAATACGATATTTACTGCTCTAGGCATAGCTACTATACAAATTATTTGGCACTGGAACAGAAGCTTGTGTACTGTGTCATGGAGCAATATCAAATCAGTTCCAATGGGGAAAAAAAGCCATGTGGGTTGGCTGGTTAGGTGTGATTTGTACAATTACTTGAATACCTTCCAACTTGTTAATTTCTTGAAGGATGAACTGTTAGTAAGTACACTGCAGGAACAGATTGGCTGATCTGTGTGAAGTTGCATTTGTAATTCATGTTAATTTATCATAATAGGATGATGTAAGGTAAATGAGAGTATGATTTGTAATTAATCTTTTTTTTTTTATAAAGTCTAAAAGCAACTTAAGTGCATGTTGCAATTTTGCTGACTAAAGATGTCTGAGATGCCAGGTTGTGGGCAGGCACTATTTGTTCTGTCCTCTGCTGAGATACTGAAGACAGCCCATACCACTGCTATTTGAGGTACCCAGTGCTTACCCACAACACAACGGTGTGTGGAACTTTCAGTACATAAGGCAGGAAGAGAAGGTAGAAACAAAGTCATCTCTGTCTCAGTCTGGAGGGCAAAAATCCAACAAATTCGGATTATAGTAGATTCTTTTTCCTTCCCTTGCCTCTGTGGCATGGGGGTCATTGACAATGTCTTGTGATAGAGATCAATATCAGGTATTCTTCTTTTTCAAGGTGGGATAATGACAAAAAAAAAAAATCAGTCTGTGGTCAAAAGCAAATGGGAAACAAAGCCTCATGCTGCACTTGAAGGTCTATTTGTTATTTTGTCTGAACAATGCTTGCTTAGCACAATGGCTTGGATATGTCCCATGAAACCTTTTAGTAGCTAATGCAAAATGCCAAAATGACTTATTGCTTTGAAAAGCAGGAATAAGTGAATGAGCCTTCCAGCACATTTGATACATTTTTGCTTTGCATAATGACTTTAGTAGCTCAGTTCCAAGCTCATGAAAGTTTTTTTGTTGTTGTCTTCCCNCCCCCCCCCAAACAAGCTTTTCAATTAACAGTATCAGTTAATAGACAACTTTTTGTACTTACCACATCCCAGCTGGGCTGTGCAATCAACAGGAAAGATAAGAAGGTCAAACAGGAAGAGCTGTGCTGGAGTCAGTGCTGAGCAGAGCTGAGGAATGCACGGAGCTGCCTGCTGTTTACGGGCATGCTACAGCAAATTGGACGTGGAAAAGGTAGGAGAACTCCTGTGTTCTGTTTACGTGTATGTCTTGCTGTGATATAGGTACTGTGGTCTAGTATTTGATCGTAGGTTTACTGTCATTGTGTTAGAATTGCAGCCACTTAAGGGGGATAATCTTGGTATCTTGATCCTCTTTTGTACCAGTAATGAAATGACTAAAAAAAAAAAAATATATGTATGTGATCTCTCATGGTTATGAGAATCTGCTGGGGGCTCCTGTGCTGTTCTGGGCAGGACTTCATGAGCTGAGCTTCTGTTCTGTGATAGAAGTGTTCCTCCTGCTTTAGCTGCCACAGGCCAAACTGTCCCATCTAGCACTCAGAGTAAAGTGCTGAGATTCACAGATGTCTTTTATAGTTTTCTAAAAATCTTATTTTTCTTTTGAATTATCCAAAAACTTGTGTATTTTTAGTCAGCAATATTAGTTCTGAGTCTGCACTATCAAAACTCAGAAATTTTGGATATACTGAGCATTCAAATCTGAAGTGTGGGTGGAAAGTATATTTCAGTGCTGCTGGAGTATGAAGAAAATGAATCATGAGAGGGTTAAAACTCCTGAGGGAATCTATTTTCAGACTTGAAGCTTGCTGGGACTTGTTTGTAGACTAAACATGAACAATGATACTCCTTGCAACATAGGTTAGTTATCAATTCTTAGTAAACTAAAGTTACTTGGGTGATAAAGTCTGTCTTCCATTTTTGGAGGGTACTCAGATACTTAAGTCCACATGACTTTATCACAGATTTGCTTTATTTTTCTGTGTAACAGTGAAGGAAGAAAACTTGCTGTTTTAAGAGTTGCTTCTACAGCCCATAGTATGAGTTTTGTTTTTAATTCATGCCCGTGACTGAATTTCAAGCAGATCAAGGCTGTCTTACTCCAAGGATGAAGTTCATGATGGTGTTATTTGTAAGATATTTCTAGCCTAAGAGAGATGTGAGGCAAGCGTGGGTTACGAGGGACAGAAGGAGGAATAATAAAATAACTACTTGGGCATCAGGTTGAAAAATGACTTAGTTAGACCATATTACTATTACAAGGCTGAGCCACTGTGCGATATATACATAGGGCATACAGGAGACAAAGCAGAGCAAGAAGATCAAGGACATAAATACAGTCAAATGTGCTTCATTTGAGGATAATACAGATTTTACTAGCTGCCTCATTTGGTCTGCAGTGCGAGAGGAATGCAGCACAGCATGAGATGAGTAAAAATTTAGGGCCACTGGTGCTCTATTGCATCAGGTGCAGAAGGGGCTGGAGACTTTTAATGTGGAACAATTTCCTGTGATCAACTGGAGCTCAGGTGAGCTGGGGAGGGACAGGTAGTAGCAGTTGCTCTTTTGTCTTAAAGATGCACAAGAGGAACAATGATGTCAATGCTGTACCATCTATGAGGTTCCCAGCGTGCCTGAGTTGTCCTCTTGGGATAAACTGATTCAACTTTACATTGACTTCTGGATTCTTTAGCTATTTCTCACTTCTACAGCACTCCCATGTATCAGCAAATAGTCCCTGATTCTCAACTCTGTAAAATTAAAACAATTATGGTTACTACTAGTATCCTGAAGTTAGGTGTTAGAAAATTGTCTTGAGCCTCTGAAAGGGCAGGTGATCAATGAAAAGGAAATACTGCACTGTGTGTGGGTTTTGGGGAAAAAGTTCAAATATCACCTATTTCATATACTTAGTACCTTTCTCATACTTAGAAACACACCTTTAAAGACACAAACAGAACATTTTCAGCAGATGTTATTAGTTTTGTTCTTCAACTCGCTTTAATTGGAAGATGACTGGAGTGATAAATAGCATTCCTGTCATCCCAATTCCTCTTAGAACAGCAAAAATGGAGGAAAAAACCCTCAACTTTACACAATCAGGGAAACGGAAGTGGTCAAGATATGCTTTTTCTTCTGCTTAGCTATGTTTTGAAAATAGATACAGGCATTCGAAGAAAAGGAAGCAGCAACAGAGGAAGAGAGCATGATAATGCAAATCTTCTATTTAACTTCCAGTAGGGAAAAGAAGAACTGTGTGTTTGGGAACAGCTGAAGGCAGGCCTTTCCAGCTGCTGTGCTTGGTGAGAAGGGGAGGGGAAGGCAGAACGTCCCTGGGAGCCTCATAAGCCCAGCCTTGTGTGCATGCCTTTTGAACAGAGGTTGGTTTGGAAAAATGGAAAGTTCATTAGCTTTCTTTGGCCAACATCCTTCACAAATATTAGTTTCTCATTTGAGCCTCAAAGAACAGCAGATGATCATTTTCTCTAAATTGTAACTAGAATATTTTCAGTGCACTCAAATATAGATATTTGGAACTAGTTATAAAGGACAAACTAACTATTCAAGGTATCAGAAAAAACACTTTAATCCATTTATTCCACATCTTACATTTGTTGTATCAACGGAAAGCTAATTTCCTGTAACAACAATTGTAGAAGTTAGCATTATACATTTATAAGAAATCTGAGAGCGACTCAAGTGCTGAAGATTAATATTTTCTAAACCTTAGAGTGGTTGAATATTTTCCTCTGCTTTGGTGTTTCTGAATCTTTCAACTTGTTTTAGAACTATCTGATAATTGACAAGAAAGTATCACCTCAGCATTAATGTTATAATTTTGCTCCTTGGGGTACTTACTGTTCACCTTTCTCTTCATGTTAAAGGACAGAGATGTGATGCAAAGTTCAATGAAATTTTTCTCACTTAGGACTAAATTTGTATCCCTTAAGATAAAAGTAGATGCTTAGAGATTGTCTAGCTTTGGGGAGGCTATTTACTGTCTTGTTCTCACCGCTTGTATGGAGGTACACAAGTTGGGTGGCCTTTGGTTAAGATGAACATTCAAGATAGGAAAAGAAACTGTAGAGCTGAGTATAGCTGTCAAATATTTTTGATATCTTAATTTTCGTTCTGTGTATTTTGGAAAAGACACAAGAAAACATTGCTCAGAACACATCATTTTGCTTTTCTTTCTCCTATTGTTTTTTTTTTTCCCTTGGCCTAGGCTCTAAGATGCTATAACTTCTTATGCAGATCATATCTGTCTTGATTCATTCAAAAGTCCCACTTGTTCTTACCTTTACAGCACTGTCCTCTATAAACAGGATTCTGTATTAACCTATGTTACCCTTACCAACATACGGACTCTCATGCAGAGGACAGGAGAAGTTACTGTAGAATGGAGTCAAAGCTGTGCAAATACATCCCTGTCTTGTCCTGCATAACAGCCTGCCTTGGCATACAGCTGGAGGCTGGTTCCACTGCTCATATGGGCCATCAATTTCTTTAGGTTTAGAGACTTAAGTCATGACACTTGATGGGGATAGAAGTGTTGGAGGATGTTTGTTTGAAAGAGAAAGCTAAAGCAACAAGCTTTAAGATACCTCATTATATCACTGAAAGGGAAGGGAGAGATTTCCAGACTGATCTGGGAGATCATAAAAGGACATGAGATCACTCAGCTTACTGGGTCTGAGTTCTGGAAAAGCAACTTTCCATCGTCAACTTCAAATTTAACCAATTTCTGCTGGAAAACAAATAGTGGAAATTTCACAAAGATTACAAGCTCAGTACACTTATTATGACAGCAGCTTGTTAACAAGTATGGCTGGAATAAGCACAGAGCAATTTGGGTTCAAGTTGAAGTGACAGAACTAACAGAAAATCTATCCTGAGGCTTTATGAAATCAATCAAAAAGGTAGAGGAGTGTCTACTGAGAAAATGAACCTCAGTGTCTATGGGTGATGCTGTCTGCAAGAATCAAAGCCTTTGCAGATGCACTCAATGATGCCTAGTTACACTTTTCTGAAACTAAAGTAGCTTGTACCCAAGAACTGTGACCTGCAGGATGTTTCAAGTCAGCACCTTGTAAAGGAAGCAGTGAAGCTTGCAACTAGTGCTCCATGTTCATTTTTATTCCTTTTTCTCAGTGTTCGTGCCAGTAATGGTGTTGCTGCCAGGCAGTCTTTGGCTGCAGTGGATTGCTGCTGATTCTCTGCAGGAAATACTCATATGCTTGTGTACCAGACTTCCTACACTGAATTCCTCCAGAGGATTCATTCTTTAACTGGATTTATAAAAATCTCTCTACTTGTTTCAATCAAGCATGCAGTGTCCATTCTTGTCACCTTTAGAAAATGATGCTTTTCCCCTGCATTGCCTCTGTTAATGTGAATGATGCTCCCCTTGGAGGCTCTGCCTTAAAGCTGGCCAGGAATAAATAATTAGCCTTGGGCATGAGTACATTTCACTTCAGGGCTTGGATTGTTGCTGTTAGTCAAATCTTCTAAGGTGTTAGCAATGTAAAATATCTTGTCCTGATTAAAATGAAGATATGACAATGAGGATATGACATCTGTAGACACTTCAGATTGCCCAAACCTGAACTTGGATATCTATCACAAAGTGTTTCCTAACAACTGGCTTTGGGAAGCACTCCTTTCTTCTTCCCATCACTATTGTATCTTCAGATTTGAGCAGCAGCAGCAGAGCTTTTCACAGCCAGCTGCTGTTTCCAAGCACTCCTTTCCTTTCTTGTCATCTTGAATAGCCAGCTCAACTGTCCCTTGCAACAAAGCAAAAATATGCTGCTGTTGTCATAGTAATCGTGTTTTCTGCTTTATATTCCTTCCTTTATTCTGTTTTCTCTCCTCCATTACTTAATGGGATGAGTTTTCAGTCCTGGTGGGCTGTGAAACAACAATATATATTATAATGAAAAATAACTCCCCCAGGTGATGGAAAGCTCTTGAATATGTGTATGTATAGCGAGATTGTTTTTAATGCATATAATGATTCTTTTCCTCTCCTCAGATTGCTGATAATGTTTATTGGATCACTGTGAGGAACTGCAAATAATGTTGAGTTTGGCAGCTGGAGGCAGCGTGTCTTTGCTCAGCTCTAAACCCACCGTGGAGGTGGGGATCCCTGCTCCTAGTCTAGAGGGAAAGCAAGACAGCAACCTTGAAAGGAAAGAAACAGAGCAGGGAAGGTGTGTGCTTGACTGCATATGTGAGGCAGCCAGTGCTACTGTGAGCGCTACCAGGGGTGGAGACAAGATGGACACACTGCAAGAACAAATGGGTAAAACCTCTTTCTTACCCTGTCTGGTTATTCTGCTCCTGACTTCTTTGTGTTTAAACTGATGGATTTTTGTTTATTTTTTAAACATTCCTTGCTCTGTGCAAGCAGAGAGCTGTCATGTTTTTCTGCTGAGCATCTATAGCTGTGAAATGCAACAAAACAAATTACTGTATTTCCCCTATGCTGAACAAGGTGGTGTATTAAACGACCTATACTGAAACTAAGTTTGGGCAGACAAATGAACTATCTATGGAGATAAGATGAGATTATGAAATACAATCAAGGGATGGCTTGAGTTGGAAGAGACCACAAAGATCATCTAGTTCCAACCCCCATCAGAACCAAGAACGAAAAAATAGTGAAGTATAGGTATTTTGTGTAGCACTTTTTGCTATAAACTTGAAGAGCTGGAACGAAGATATTAGAATTCATGCTTCCATTGTACTTTACTGTCTTTACTTGCGAGCCAGGAACACTTTTTTGGTGGATCAGCAGAGTGGCATAGGTTTTTCAAAACCAGTGGCCAAACTCTTAGTTTATAGGAGGTCTGAATGTGACACATCTGAACATGAAGATACTTCAAGAAACTATGAGAACCTGTTTCATTCGAAATTGTATGTCCTATGACTTAGACAGATGTCTTTCTGTCACAGTTTCCACTCTGCCGAAACCCGGGAATACCAGATACAAACTTCCCGGGGCAGTATAAATTCTCTTTGGCTTGCCAAGAGGTGTGCAAGTCATCCCTTTCATTAGGAAAGGAGCATGGAATGCATGATAAGCCTTTTAATCTGACTATAGAACTTCAGAAAATGTTTAAAATCTATTTATAATAACTCATGCTTTTACTCAAATTCAGTAGCAAACTATTATTTGTAGTTAGATTCTTATGAGTAATGTTTGCTTGTACTGTTCACTTCCACCTAAAAGTTACAGAAATTAGGTTTAGTTTTTGCATAAAATATTACCTGCTGAATATTAGTATCTCACCAAATACCTTTCAAAAAAAAAAAAGTCTACATCTGGTACTCCCCCCCAGTATGAAATGATTGGGAATTGAAATCTCTAATGTTAGTATAGTTCAATAATTAGCCTTAAATTTGATTCTTTTATGTTTTTTTTTCTAAAGCAGAAAAATGCTGTGCGTACGTATTCTTAGTTTTTGTCTTTGTCCACATAACATCAACAAATGCACTGAAAGGGAAGATATTTTTGCACCCAACTATATTACAAGCATTTTTTAAAAAGCAGAGTAGAAGAAAATTTTTTTAGGATGTATACAAATTTCCTTATAAACGATGCTTTTGTCTATTTATAGCACTGAAGCTTAAGTGGAGGTCACTACTTAGCATAGGTGTAAATGATGAGAAAATGATGTCTGAATCTTGTTCTTTCCTCAAATTGGATGTCGGTTTTCATTTCCATCAATTCTGTTATCTTGAAACTTCACATTAAAACGATAAAATTAAGATTTAATTACCTGGTATGAGAGAAATGATCGTAGTGTCATAGAATAGCTCAGGTTGGAAAACATCCTCAAGTCCAACCTCAGCCTGGTCTTCAGGTACTTTTCATATCTTTAGGGAATTATACAGCAGGAAGTGGAAAAAATTAGTTTGTGCTAGTACTTTTCCAGCATGTCAAATGACAGTGTGATTTGTTTTTATGTGGATTTTGAAAATGCACTTAACTGTTCATTTGTTTATCATAAATAGATTATCCACAAAATGAAAACTGCATGAATGTCAGTTCTAGAACCCTTCTCAGTCAAGCTGAGAATTTTCCAACTGGTAAGAAATCTTCCTCCTTTACATCTTGCAATGCTTTCTCATTGTTCTTGAGACAACTAAATAAACAGTGCTTGCAATTGTCATTCCTCTAGCTTTGACACTTCATGGGCACCTATAAGTATGGAACTTCTATATAAGTTTGTTGAGAACTTCTCATAAAAAGAGAAAAGTAATTTAGTAACAGCTCTGCCACCCTCAAAGTAAAGATGATCTTTCCCATGTTCAGATGGAACTCCCTGTGTTCTAGTTCCTCCTTGACCTGTTGCTGGACGCTACTGAAAAAAAGCCTGGCCCCATCCTCTGGACTCATGCACTTCACATATTTATAAGCATTGATAAGATCCCCTCTCAGTCTTCTCCAGGCTTAACAGTCCCAGATCTCTCAGCCTTTCCTCATATGGGAGATATTCCAGGCCCCTCATCATCTTCATTGCCCTCCACTGGACTGTTTCTAGGAGATCCATGTCTGTGTTGAACTGGGGAACCCAGAACTGGGAGCAGTATTGTAAATGTGGCCTCACCAGGGCAGAGTAGAGGGGGAGGATCACAACCCTGAAGCTGCTGGCCACATTCTTTTTAATCCCTCCAGAAGATACCATCTGCCACCTTGGTGGCAAAGGCACACTGCTGCCTCGTGGCCAACCTGTTGTCCACCAGAACACCCAGGTCCTTTTCTGCAGAGCTCTTTTCCATCAAGTCAGACCCTAACCTGTACATATAGTTGTTCCTTTATCTTCGTTTGTACTACTCAACAAGCTTAGCTGAGAAACAGCTTTTTCCCCATGTTTGGTTTATCTTCTGAAATAGTATGGGTGATGCGTCAGATAACCATGAATTTAAAATTAGCATTAAGAATTGTTGTAATATACTCTGGCCTTTTTTTTCCCTGAGATTCTAGAATCTAGTATGTTTGCCTCAACTTTAAAAATATGCACAGGAAATTTGGAAATCTAGACATGTTCTTGATGTCCATAGAGCTGTCTGTTTTTGACAAATTAACAATCTGCTTGATTTTTTTTTTCCTCTTCTCACTCTTCCATCCCCAAGTTTGACAGTTATTTTACGAGTTTTCTACAGGCTTGCAGATCCTCTATGTAGTTGAGGCTTCTAATACAAAACTGAGAAAAATCTTATGCCCTGTGCTAGCTTGTTATTTCTGCTGGATAATAAAAATGAAGAGGAAAAGCCCATACAGCAACTCAGTTTTCTGTGTGTCTGTTTCTGAAATTATAAAAACGTTTCTTAACACAGACTACTTGATTTTTGAGGGATTTTCTGGTTCTACAAATCTGATTCTTCATGACCAAATTTTCGCACTTTAAATGGATATTCTTCTCCAGATATCTCCTTGAAGCTAATGATGGTGAGACGCAAGAGTGGATGTCCTGATGCCAGACTCCAAAGGCAGCTCAGAGGACAGCTCCGTCTTCTGGAAAATGACAGCAGGGAAGTCACAGCCGTTTTCAGTGTAAGTGAATTGTTTTGGAATTGGCAGGTGTTTTATTCAGAGAACACAGCTCTATGCTGCTGAACTCATCTGTGAGATGCTTGGGTTCAGTTTCCATCTAGCTGATGTATGCTTGAATCTGAATGATCAGAGTTTCCTCTTGGTTCCCAAAATCATCATCAGAAATATCAAATCATTGAAAGAGGTGGTAGCATTGAATTTATGCAAAATAAGCCCAGCTAAATAAGATATTTAAAGGTTTTAGTATTTTTTTTCTTCTTTGCATTGCATCACAGGAAACTGTTTTTTGTCTGCTTTATTAATCTGCCCTCCTACTGACCATTCACTTCAGTTTCCAGTTGCGTACAGTCATTTGGCATGTAATTTACCTGGAAAGAACACAGCTAAGCCAAAGAGGAAATGTGAAGGAGAATAGTATAAATATTGGGCTTCCTAATGCTAGAAAGCTATAGGTTGAAACTGCACACAAGAGGGTTAGCCATTTTTTATTACTGTCTTTGATTTGTTTTTATATAGAAACCCTGTCGTGTACAACCAATGAGGTTTGCTAGAAATACTGTTTAAAGTCTCCTTTTTCCTCCCAATAGAAAAAGTAGGTTGATAGAATTTGACCCTTGGTGTTCTTTTTCCCTGTCCTAGACTCCATCCCTAGCAAGCCAACCACTTAATTAGTAATGACTTTATGACTGTCTTAGATGTATTTGTTTCTACATGATTTTCCATGAACCCTCTGTCACCAGCCTGCTGGTTTTGTGGCTGTGAAAACAGTCTGTACTCCTGCTGCTCTGCTTCTGCTTTTTTTAGGAGGAGATGAAGGAAGGGAGAGGGGTAAGAAGGGGAAGGAAAGAGCATACAAATAGACTAGAGTTGTGGCCGTATTAGAAATAGACTTGGGAAAAGGACTTTAAAGGAAGCAAGATTTATAATGATAAGTTTCCTTAGAATGTTGTTTTGATATTCAACAGTGCGTGAAACCCTTGAGATATTTTAGCATGTGTTGGCAATTTATTAATAGATTTCAGGCTCTCGTTAATATTTAATCTGGTGAAGTATTCACAAGATCAAAGCAGTGATGAGACATCTCTTTTAGAAGAGGCTTGAGGTGGACATTTATTTTTCAAAAAGGAGTTACTATTTTAATCTGTTCATGTTGTGTGAATTACAAATATACAGATTAATCAGAATTAATTTGGAGATCTTTTAAAATCTTTAAAATTATTTAAGTAATAAACAGTGGATCAAGCTCTTTTTTTTGTAGATTACAGAAAGTGTTTGACAGAATTTTTTTGTAGATTTAAAATTGGTTTCTGGATCAGTCTATTTTTTTAAAAGATGCGCTTCAATTTTGTGATGTGCCCCAATCAAAGGTACAGCAGTGGAAAATGATACAGTAAAATGACACAGGTCAGCTGTGCATCTGACTTCTGAGATGCTGCTTCAGATACTTGAGTCAAATTTGGACAGTTCTATTTTTCTAAAAGATAACAACCAATATCATCAGATTTTTAAGCAGCTAACGTCCAGCTAGCTGGTATATTTGAACATACATTCTAGACAAAGACTGTTAATATACATTTCTTGCACTTGAATGTTGATATAGTTCTCACCTTATCAAATTCAACATTATAACAGTGATCATTGCTCATCTCAGTTAAATTCACAACTTAATGTCTCCCTAGCAACATGAACTCTTACAAATGAGGAGGAAAGGATGTTAATGTATATTTTTTTAAAGTAATATTCAAATGTTTTTCATTAGTCTTAACACATGGAAAGAGTGAACTAGGGAATGACTGTTCCATGTCTACAGTAGCACAGGACCAGTGCTACATATAGCAAGTTCAAAGATATAACAAAGAGCATGTTTTAATATACATACAGAACTCTGAGGTATTCTTCTGCAGAAGGATGCTGCAGTTCTAAAAAAATTCAGGCTATGAAGCCTAAAAGTTAAGCTCAGGTGACTTAGAGATGTTTTTAAATGTCAATAACAACAGCAGCAACAACAAAAATCCCTTCTGCTATTTACTATTAATGCCTGTACTTTTGGCAAAAGGAATTCCTAAGCTGTGAATTGCTCTGGGCTAGGAGGGTATTCTTGGAAAGTAACACTGGATGCTTGCCTGGCTTTCATGCTCCATATAGAGAATATTGGCCACTGTACAGAGGCAGATCTGAACCAGAGAGGCCTTTAGTCTCAGTCAGTCCTAATTTCTCTGTAAATTAGACTCACTGGAATTGTTGGTATAACTGTTAAGAATAAATCAAATTAAAATTTGGCTGGCTGTATGTTGTACATGTGTGTGAAAGAATGGGTATCTTTTGTAGGCAAAACCCTGGATTGTTTTTTTTATGCTTCTTAGTACATGGTATGTAAATGTGTTAACTAGTGAGAAACTGTGCTCAACTCTGGTAAAACTATAATTAAAATGTTGTTTTTCATATTTTTCTTTAGGAGCTCTCTGCTAGATTGCTCTCTATCCACAGTGATCAAGATCTAATAGTGGTGACATTTAAAACTTTCGAAGAAATATGGAAGTTTCTAACTTACCACTCATTGGGTAAAGCTATTTCACCATACAGATACACTTTTTTATTCCTCTGCACGGAATTTCTCTTTGACTGGGAACCTGCTGAAAAGTACTTTAAGATTCTTTAGAATATTAACTCCTATTAGTGGTAAATAATGTGCTTGAACTTTGTCTCTGCCTTATCACCAGTACCTTCCCCACCTGCAGGAGACCTGCCTTTGTCCCAGTGCCAGGTAACATCTGTCATCTTCCAAACTGCAGAATAGCACTTCAGTGACTGCTCACCCTTCCTATTCATTGTAGCTTTATACTCAAACTATTAGCTAATGTTTCAAATCCTTTAAATAATTTACCAACTGCAGCACGCTGGTTATTACAACCATCCCATATGTTCCTGTAACTGTGATATAATTTTGAAAGCCTTGAGTCCTAATATAAGGAGATCCACTTTCCAAGATCAAGCACTGTGTTGTGATTTATTTAACTCTGATATACATCATCATCTCTGTCCTGAAGTAACATCAGGAATCTGGTACTGAGGCACAGTATCTGCTTAAATTGGCACAGCTGATTTGGGCAACTTGATTATGAGCAGATAATTTTTTTGAGATTATTTTCAGTTACCTGTTCAAAGCTTGCTAGTGATTGCCTCTGTCTAACCCCAAGTCTTTCAAATATAGCTGAACTATGGGGGAACCCTTGTGAAGTAAGGATGTGGTCTGCTACTTCAGCAATATTAGGCACAAAGAACTTCTGTACAGTTCAGATGTAATGTGTGACAGCTAAGCACCCAAAGTAGCTGTAATGCATGCAACTTGATGAATGAAATTTTGCCGTTATTATGTACTAACAATAGTTATGTGTTATGGGTTAAGCAACAGTAGTGTCATATGAATGCATATCCCAGTCTCAGTCCTTCTGAAAGTTATTTTCTTGTATAATATAGTAATACTGCAAGGAAAACAAACTCTTAAGTTTTTTTTCCCCTAGGTTTTGTAAATCACTGCATGGAAAACTTATTCCTAGATCAATCTTTCTGGCTGTATTCTCAAGAGGAGGAAGAAACAGGCATTGAAGTCTGTATAAATGAAAAATCATTAAATTTAATGTACAGAAGTCTGCTAGTACAGGAAGGTAAGGAGGATTCTATGTGCTAAGGTGAATTTGAGAGGAACATCTTTCTTTAAAATCCTACAAGCAATACTGAAGTTGAAATTTAAATCTTTTTAATGTATGTAATAGAAACATGGAGAGAGAGGAACAAACATGGAATTCAGTAGAATCAAAGGCGGATTTAGTGAAAATCATGTACAATTGGTCCATGAATAGATGCCCAAAGGATGAGATAGGGATGTGCATTTCAACTTAATATTACTGTAGACCCTGTAGACATTAAAGAGATTACAGATAGTTGCCAGGCTCATGTGCTTTTCCTAAACAGCATCATCTGATTCTACTGTGAGGCAGAATGCTGGGGTAGATTGCTTGTCAATCAATGTAATAGAAACAGTTTTTGTATCCTTTAGAGAATATAAACGCATATATCCAGGTAATCTGCTGCAAAATATTGCAAAAAGAAGGTGGTAGAGGATTCTATGCTTCATAGGACGTTGTTATACCAAAACAGAAACCAGACAGAAATGCATGAAAATCTCTCAAATAATTGGAAAGAAAATACCTGCGAAGTCTCAGATTTTCAATCTTTAATTGAATCCTGTTCTTGAAGCAAGTTTTAAAGCTTGTATGACACAAAAACATTACGTAAATGGCATCTGCTACACTGCTTTCTTTTTAGGGGCATTTTTTGTTCTATGTCGTGACAATGTGGTAAGAAAGATGATGGCTACAGACTGTGAAATAAACAGTTACTTTGAGACTGGGGCTGTTACTGCCGATGTAGCAGGTGGATCTGTGGATGGTGACACAAACATGCCATCTAATGTTTCTCTGGAGCCCTTGATCCCTTTTCATCAGTAGGTACCTGACTCAACTATTTTATATATATCTGTTTCATATGCATGCACCTACTTTGAGACAGATGTGTCTCTAATGGCAGCTTGTTGTGGAACATCCCTTTTCCATTAACAGGGAGAACAAATGCTCTATTTTCTTCCATACTAAGTAACTGAAATTAGTTCCAGATGCCTGTAGTGCAGCATTTAAAGAAGGTGGTTTGCATTCTTTTAAGTTGGATACAGCCTTTTTTTTCCCCTTGCAAGTAGAAAAAACCTTAGAACTACTTCCACACTAAGTTGTTATTACTCAAAATATAGCTGTATCTAAAGTTTATAGACAGTGTTGAAATTGAAATATACTGATTGGAAGAGGTGAATGTTTTTGTTTTTAAATTGATTTAAAATATCACTGCTGCTGTTGCAACTTCTAGTTAAACGTTTTATGCATAAACTACACTTTCTACTTTCAGGTGGTTTCTTAAAGTATATTCCGATCCCATTGATGTTACATACAAAACAGAATCTAAATCCATCAGGCAAGTTGGTAAGATGTTCCAATAAAACATCAACATTTTAGAAAATTAACTTATTCTATGCTTTCATTAGGATACCCTCTCAACTGTTCGGTATCTCTTTCCATTGTATTAGTATGGGAAAAACAGCTTTCAAATTGCACTGCAGTCAAATTAGTGAGGGCATAAATCTCTGCCTGTGACAAAGGAGTTTTACAAAGCATATGGCTAGACACATCTAAATTGAGTTTAAACTCTGAAGGCTTCTCTCCTTTTCTTTTTGTCCTAAATATTGTGTAAAGCAGACATGCAAAGTAGAAAAGAGTAATTTGCCTCTGTAGACTTGAAGACAAACTTTAAAATAAGAATATTCACTGATGTAGCTTTTGTGGCTTTTTCACACAGGTACTGCTTTATCTAATATTGATAGAGAAATAAAACTCATGCAGGTGGGCTCAGGTTAGAGAGTAAATATGGATTTTCTGCCACATATGTTGGTCTTAAAACTGTATATAATACTGGTATATAACTGCAATTTATCTAATATCAATTCTACAAGTTAATTCAGATGCTAGTGCTTCCCTCAAGAAGTGGGAAAAGGGACTTAAAGAAATTCCTACTGTCTCTTCATAATGGAATATGTTACAATTTTGATTTTAGACCTTGCCATCTAAAACAGCTGGGAAATAGCCACTGTGAGCTTTATGTTGTGCTATTCACAATTTTAATTGCTCAAACAAAATTTATCATCTTTAGATGCTTCACATCTTGCTGTGTTGGATGTGCAACTGAGAGATTCCAGGAATGTCTTTTGCTAAGTGCATTTCTCTGCTAAGTTGCTATTCTATTAAATGCATTGTTTAAACTACTGTATCTATTGCAAATGTTATTTGTCTCTTTATTATACAGCAACAGGATCCTGTCTAGCTGTGATGAATTATGATAGTGCTGTGCCTGAAGAGATTAGTTTCCAGGAAGGGGACAAAATTGAGATCCTTGGCTATTTAATTGAATGCATGGAATGGTTTGTTGGAAGACATTTGTTTACTGGCCACATAGGCTTTGTAAAGACAAGTCATGTTAAGCTGGATTTACCTGGAAATAAGTAAGTGACATAACTCGGGGAACAAAAGAGGCTTAGTGTACAATTAACAAATGTGCAGTTGGAAGAGTGGTGTGGTTAGGATGGTATTTTACAGGTTTATAGTTAAAAAGATTGTCTTGGTGGAAAGAGACAATCAAAAATGAAATGCTCACCCATGTCCTAGGCTCACAGTAGGAAACTCCAAAAGGAAGGATCTCCAGAAAGAGATCCTTCCCCAGTGGCAGTCAGCCCTTAGATGGGGTCTAGGAGACCCCATTCGCATTATGATTAGCATTACCAATATTGAACACAACAGACCCTGCAAATCCTGCATTAGTATCTCCAGCAAAATCAAACTTCAGTGCCACAGTGAGCTACTCAAACCAAATCTGCTTTCTGATTTGCTCCTTTCTTTGTTAGAGCAGGAGACCTGGATTTTCTTAAAGCAGAAGAGTTATCTTTCTTTCCAAAAGAAAAAAATGTGGAAGAAGTGGTACATTTGTTGAAACAAACCTCTATAACAGATGTTTGTTCTGTGTATAGAATAGGTAAGTGTGAGTTTTGCTCATTTTCACTGTACTAGTTATACTAGTTATAGCAGGGATAGAGGAACTTCACGTGTAAGTGACTTTATTTCTCTTTTAATGAGATTCCAGCCATTTAGCTACTTTGAAATATGCTGGCATTATGTTTGATCACAGAGATGGCACTTAAATAATTTTTGCTACTTTCCCGCTGATGCATGACTTCCCTGCAGAGCATTTACAAGTCCTTTTTTGTCCATTTTCAAGTGAATCAAACAGCAGGACTTTCAAATGCTGCTGTTGAACTGAACAGATCTTCAAGCATTCAAGCATCAGAGTGGTGCGTTAGACAAGACAGCACATTCAGCTAAATATTGTCTGCTTTACGTTTTTCTTAGGAAAGGTGGCATGATATTGACAGCTAATGCAAACATACACCTCTTCATGTTTTATTTAACTATCAAAGACATAGCAAAAGAAATAACATATTGTTAGTTGCACCATCTCTCTAAGCACTCGTGCTTCACATAATGTAGTTGAGACAATTGGGATTTCCTCTTTACAGACTTAGTGTAAGGCAATCTAACAGACCTGTCTCACTGAGCTGACCAGGAGCAGCACTTTCTTACCCCACCACAGGGTCAGTCTGTGGTCATGCTTGGTATGCTTGCCAAATATCTTACAGGTTTATCTCCTCTAGTGCCATCCAAAGAGCCCATAGATCCCAATGTGAAAGGAGCCAGTGCTGAAGGTTTGACTTGTGCACTAGCTGGATTTTGTGAGTCTGTGTGCACACAGACAATAACTCAGGCATGCCAGACCTCAGCTGCAGAACACAACTAATGTCAGTGTGCAAAATGATTCTATTTCTTACCTTCCTCTTTCAAAAGAAAAACCCGGGAGAAAAATTTTAGACCTCTACTAGATACTAAAACTGTCTTCTGAGCTTAATGGAGATTCCCTACATCTCATCTCTTTCCTAATCCTTAAAACTGCTATCTTTACCACTTTTTTTCTTTTAAACTGTTCAGTTGGTTAATAAAACTTTATTTACTGAAAGCAAGAGTGATCTGAGTAAATATCTGGCAGGTTTTCTATTCCTTCAATCTCCATCAGTTAATGAGGCATATCTATTTACAAGCCCTTCCTCAACTGGACATTCAGAGCATTAATATACAATTACTATTGTAAATATCTGTGATATTTGGGCAGAAAACTCAAGAAAGCATTTAGAGAAAAGAGATGCAGAAGTAAATAGTCAATGAAAGGTGAGTCACAAAACCAAGTAAAATGGCTTTCTACCAGCTTAAATAGTCCTAGTTCTGTGAGCCTATGATTGTACAGATACCTTTCATGAACTTAGTACCACTTACATTGCATGCAGCGTATGCACGACACTGGATATAATCCCGTAATGAAGTATGGAAACTGGAATATTTTGGGAAATATTTTCCATATAAAATAGTAATTCTGAAATGTTCTACAGGTGTGCTATGCTAAACACTTAAATCTAGGTCTATAGAACTACAAACAAAATTGGAAGACGCATCCCTTAAAATAAAAGATATGTTTAAGCACATCTCATCTGCATGTTGGAATGGTCACAAAGGCCTGTCATTGTTACCTTTACAAATTACCATAAATATTTTTTTCCTTGGGAGTGGTGGTAAAAATTTCTTTCAGCAATATTTCTGTATTTTTGTACCTGACTTTGGAGATGGAGGGAATGACTATATCTACACTGCCCCTTTGTAAATAGGCAATATATACATTTAGGTTTAATGCAGCAGTGATGCATCCCACATGCAGAACAATTTAACTTGATGATTTAATTCTAATGTTATATGCAGAAATCTACTCAACATGCTCTGCAGTGTTAGTTGTGTGGCAATGATAATCATGCAGAAAGCAGTGAATTTTATGTACAGGAGGGCAAGTCTGTAGTATTTTAGCTTTGGGTCAGACTTAGGAAATTCATCTTTTTTAAATTTACAGGACCCATCTAATTTTTCCACCATAAGGAACTGAGAAGTCTTATTTTAGGATATTTAAGGC
Source organism: Pavo muticus (assembly GCA_016647715.1). Lineage (NCBI taxonomy): Eukaryota > Metazoa > Chordata > Aves > Galliformes > Phasianidae > Pavo > Pavo muticus. The sequence goes on along the minus strand of JACDJE010000207.1, from coordinate 1,061,460 downwards.
TGAAAAAGAACCAAAATACTGTAACTTTCATGGCTTTTTTTTCCCTTTTTTACAGACCAATTAGAAGAACAAGAATTTCAGAAAACGCGTGAATGTGGTAATAAATATGCTTACGAATTCATTGTAGAATTAATGTTACTTCTATTTTTTTGCTATCTTTGCCAGCTTTTCTCTTTCTAATGTCTTTCCACATTCTTACATTTTCTCTCACTGCTTCTCTACCTTTTCACTAGGTTTCACTGTAAGATGTTCCTAGCTTTTACGAATAATAGATGCCTTTCTAGCCAATTGACCTTGCCATCCAGTTGTCAACTGTACAACTTGTTTTTATTGCTATGACCACCCTACACTTCATTGCTTATGAGACACCTAGAAAGTGCATAGTTTAAATTCCCGCAGATCTTTAGTGTGCTAGAAAACATCCCATAAATATATTCCCCAAAGGAGATACTTTTAGAATGCAGAATTATTTCTAACTGGCATTTAGCTGCTAAGCTGTTACTATCATTGCATTATTCTAAATGCCAGTTTTTGTATTTGATTCTGGTGAACGGTTCCAGAAATTGAGTTCTCAGGAAAGCTCTCTAAATCTGTACCTTCAATAAGCTACTGTTGGTGTTCAGCTGTTAGCTTTACACTATGATCACAACTTGATAACAATGGGGAAACTGAAAAATGATAGTTTTTTTTTGTATTTGGAATATATCAGCAATAACACTGTAGTAGAATTTGTATCAGTGACCACATTGATAACCACAAACATTGTAATTCCATGCAGAATCTGTACCAGCGAAGCAGCACCTGCTTCAGACTTGAACAATACAATTAGCTCAATTTTTACCATCTCTGGCTAATCTGCCTTAGTTTCCTAGAAGAATTTAAGTATAATTTTACTCACATGCTCACACTTAGGGTTCCTTGAGACCTTAAATCCTTTCTAAATTCATGCCCAGACCTTGTCTGGTCATTCATCCAACCTCCAGTTCAGACCTTGGACATTTCCAGATTCTGGTGATCCTCCTGCTTATCACCTGATCTGAACTGTAATTCTCTGGCAGATTTTTTTTTCTCTCTCTCATACATACACAGAGAAAACAGAAGATACATCCCAAAAGTGTATATTTTAAGTATACACTCAAATACAAAGAAGTTTGGATCAGTTTAATAAAATAGAACAGATTTTGGTGATGGGGCATAGGTGAAACAAGCATACTGATAAGCAGCCTGTTTACATGTGGCAGGTTCCTTTTATCCCCATTCCTCCATTTCCCATACTTGTTCCTCTCTGACACATCTTGATTTCTTTTTCTCTACCTTTCATTTGTCTCCCTAACATACTGCTTTCTTAACAGCTAGTGTTTTTATAATGTCTTCTACTGATATATAGTCCTGTTGGTCTAAGAAAGACCTTTGTGTATACACATTAAACAGTAATCTGTGATTTATTTTTGAATTTCAGAAATTCCTTGTCCACATTCTAACATGGTAACCGCTAGCAAGAAGAATGGCAAGATAGAAGAATTTGTGGAGAAGTTCAAGAAATTAGAGGTCACACAGGCAGAAGGGCCAGCTACAGAAGGAAAGGATTCTGTCAGCTCTTCACATAAGGAGATCTTTCCTTCACCTGAAGGACCTTGCTTCTACATATATCAAGATGATGGTCAAGAATCTGATGTCTATGAGTCATTGTTACTCTTCTTAAATAGCAAAGACTATGAGAGTGATTTCAAAAACCTGTATGATTTCTCTTATACGTTCGTTAATAGCATGTTTTATGGTTTTTCAGAGGAAGATGAACTGCTCAGTTTTTTTAGTTTAGCAAGGGAATTAGCAAAGAAAGCAGGTATGTCATGGGCACTAGCAAGGCTCTGCTTTCTCTTAGGCAGGCTCAGTGTTAAAAAAGTGAAGTTTTCCCAAGCTCGGGTTTATTTTGAGGAAGCATTGGGAGCAGTAACTGGAGGATTTAGTGATTTGTACTTTGTAATTGCTCTTTACACAAATCTAACAGTCATCTACTTGACACAGAAGAACAAAGAAAAATGTTCTCATGTTTTTGACAAGGCTGCATCTCTTCTCATGGGAATTCCCAACCACATTTGCAGTGCTGACCTGGAGTCAGATATTTTAAAGTATGCTCTGAAGAGGACGATTTTGAGCCAGAACAAACATGCAGAGGCTAGGGCATGTTTTTTACTGGCAAAACACTACACTGCACGCAAACAGCATGAAGAGGCACTTCCTTTCCTAGAAAGGCTGCAACTGTTGTTTAATGACTTGGGTTTACAGAACAACTTATCTAAAAACTGTTATTTCAAACTAGCAGAGTCGTACAATGAGAAGTGTTTGCCACACATTGTGTTAAGCTGCATAAAAGTCTCCTCTTCCCAGAACTCAAGTACTCTAATGGATTCCCTGAAACGGATTGATTTAGTCATCAAAAATGCTCCCAAACTCTATGGCTTGAGAAAACTCAGACAAATACTTCCATCCCAAATTGTGCCTTACCTTACACAAGCACTTTCCTCTGCATTTACAAATGAGCAGCAAGGACTATGCAGCACCATTTATCTTAGCTTAGCAAAACTGTACAGCCACCACAAACAGTATGGAAAAGCCATCGTTTACATGATGAAAGCCCTGGACTCTGATACTTCTGCTAAGCCAGAGGAAACTATTAACTACTTGGTTTCACTTGCTTGGTTATACATTCTTTACAGGCAATATGATGTGGCAGCAACCATTTTAAATGCCATTGTGGACTCCTCCTGGAGCAATCTTCAACAGCTAGGTGTTGCTTATAACATGCTTGCTATTGCTTTGAAAAGAACAAACAATACCAAGAAAGCTGCTGAAAGCTGCTACAAAGCTCTGCGTCTTTCTGAAGAAGCCAATATGACCCATAACCAAGCTATATCCCTGGCTAATTTTGGGGTGCTCTGTCTGCATGCAGCAGCTGGTAAGCTGGCAGAGCATTATTATATCAAAGCAGTGAAGCTATTTGCCAAACTTCCAAGTATGGACTGTGGTCAAGAGTTTATCCAGACCCTCCTTCAGTTGGGACATTACTATGTTAGTAGAACTCAAAGAGAAAAAGGAAGGTTTTATTATGAATGGGCATTTTTAGTTGCAATGGAGATAAGTCATCTGGAAAGTAAGTGCTGGGGTTTTGGGGGGGAGTGTTTGTTATAGGGGTATATTACAATTTTTTCCTTAAATGATGTTTTATTTTCTGTTATTTGACAGCTATCAAAGTGATTGGAATGTTTGTTCCATTCTATAATGGGGAAGACATAAATGCATGTTTATTTGCTCTTTTGGTACTTCTTAGGTTTGTCAGAAATCATGAGATGGAGAAAATGTAAGTGTTAAGAAACAACTACATAGTAAAAAAAAAAATTCAGACACTTCTATGTTCAGTAATACTGATAACAGCTATATCATTGGTAGTAGAAAAAGAACTAGACTCAGGTTTAAATATATGAAAACAACGGGCAATATGAATTAATTTTGCATAAAATAGTTCTGTTTAGAAGAATCATGCTATATTCATTTTTGCTACTGTGATTTAGGCAGGCTAAACATTAATAATAAAGGATTTGTTTTATTCTGGAGGTGAAATAACTTTTAGCTTTTGTTAATTTTGATGAGATTGAAGAAGTTGCTGGTGGAATCTTTTTGTCGTTGCTTCTATTTTTATTCATTGACTGTGCTGAATGTGTGAAAGAATAGGAATGAATTATTTTTAAAATAACTTGACTTTCATTTTAAAATAGGGATTCATAGTAGTATTGTGTGTCTGTTCCCCTAGGTCAACTTCAAGCAATTAAACTGCTGTGTCAGTTCTACAGTACAGTCGTTCCCAATGAGGCTCAATGTGTCATCTACAATGAATATCAACTATCTTTAGCTAGAAAGATGTCCAATAAAGTTCTGGAGGGACAAATTTTGGAAACCATTAGTCAGCTCTATTTGTCTTTAGGAACAGAAAGGTAAGACACGCTGAATAACTTTGTTTTTATCCTGATTTGAACTTTCATATCGTGGTAAAGGACCTCAATCTTTGCAGTAGTAGTATATGACCAATATTTTTTGCTTTGTTTTGCCAACACACTTCACTATAATTGAAAGCTCAAATGGTAGTGGAGACTTCTGGTTTGCTTATTTTAAAATGTTTTTAAAGTAACAATGATCTCTTAAAGGAACCAAGATATTAAGCGGGGATTAACACTACTTTAAAAGATAAATTATTTTTAAAATGTAAGATGACTGAAAAATTTATACATTATGCAATTCTAGATGACTGTAACATCTCTAGGGTTACTGCTGCTGGGTAACTCGTTTGTGTTCACATGACAACTTTTCCATGGGAAACGGAATGGCATATTACAAGCATGTGAGACATTAAGTTGTCTCTATGGGGGTGTTTCTCTTTGAGGAAAAATTTTTCAAAATTTCTGTAACTAGAAAGACTATTTATGGAACTACACAGCATCAGTCTACAGAAATTTCTACCCTGCTTTTGTTCCCGTTTATACCAATCTTTTCCTTATCATTAAAGAAAAAACAGATTGCAGGGGTCTACAGTAACTAACAGGTGCTACAGAAATGCAGCAGTTTCTTTTTTTTTTTTTTTTAAAAAAAAGATTGTTTAAGATTGTGCCTTTTCTTACTATATCACACAGAATCATTTTTGATTTGAATATTTTCAGGTATATCTCATTATGGGTAGTGAAAATAATTATCACTTGTGGAGAGAGAGTAGATGCTTATTTTAGCCTTAAGTAGTTGAAGTTGAAACCTCTAATTTTTCAAATTGATACCCAAATTATTCTCCTTCATTGACTGCTGTTGAATTATATAGTTGGTCAAAAAGAAATAAATACTTCAGAAAGGCTGAATACAAAGGTGTCGGTAAAGATTTCAAACTAGCTGAAATGTGTAGAAGGTTTAAAATAGGTAGAAAAATTGCTGCTTTGTGTACAACTAGTGTGTGTAATTTACACGCGCTAGGACTCTGGTTCCCAAAGACCATTGGTTCTGTGGCTTGAGAACACTACTGAATAATAGCAGGCATTCAATATGACATTAGACACAGCCTGACCTGTTCCATCTGCTGTTCTGCATTATGGATTATTATATGCTTCCACCTGCTGTGAAAGCAACTTTGCTTTTTATGGTACCTTTTAAAATGTTTATCTTGTTTGTGGAGGAAAATGCATTGGGTCAAGGGAATGGGAGTCTATCACAAGATGGATAGGGAAGGATTTAATAAATAAATCTAGAGCTCAGCTAATCTGGCAGGTCTTTCCAACAAGAACTTGTGAGCACTTCTAAGAATGCTGTGCCCTTACAGCTAAAGAAAACTGTACTGTCCAATGGTCTTGTAATTTGGGTGCTTCACTCCACATCTCACCTCAAAATTTTGTGCAAGTGTGGATTAGTCTGAACAGTGCTCAACTCAGAGCCTAGGTGATATTAAGAAAAAATGTATTTCAGACATCATTTCTTTGTGAGTCTTATAAGAAAAAGCAGAAACTACAGAAGAGTTTAAGATGAGTTTAATTATGTGATAAAGATCTAGCAGAAAATAGACCAAACAAAAGAAAGAGAAAGAAGACTGAGGGGCTAGTTGCTAACAGAGGATAGTTGGGAAATTATGACCGTGCACTGAATGGAGGAAATATTGCTTTACATGAGCATAAAGCTTTTCTAATTATGAAGACAACCCACCTTGATTCTGAAGAGTCACCCTGTGATGAATAGTTTTTCCCCCATTTCAGGGCTTACAGATCAGCTCTTGAATATACCAAAAGAAGCCTTGGAATATTTATAGATCTCCAGAAAAAAGAGAGAGAGGCATATGCTTGGCTACGGGCAGGAAAGATATATTATATTCTGAGGCAGAATGAGCTTGTGGATCTCTATATTCAGGTATGTTATCAATACAGTTATGCACATGTCGTTGACATGCTGCAGGTGGCATGGTAAGACTGTGTAATTTTAACATTCCCAGAGATTTTACCAACTGACCTTCTGAACACAACACCACCATTTATGTAATAAGCTTAACAGCTGAAAGTCTGAGTGTTATCTTGTGGTGTTCCATTTTAATCTGTTGCTTGACTCCGTGAAGATTCTGGGCGGAGAACTTTACTGCCTGATTCAATGCAAATTCTGTGTTCTGTGCAATTCTTCATTTTATTACATCATTGTCTACCAGGTCTGCAACAGCACAGCAAGCAAATTGTACATGCTTGCTATATGCTAGTAGGTACAGATACTAATCATTGCAGCGTGCAGGCTGGTGGGCCAGATCCCCAGGAAAACTGCTGCTACTTCTATTGCTGTGTTAGCAGACTGTAAGATGGCCTGAAGTGGTGATCTAGCCCTTGTGGCTGCTGAAACAGAATCATCCAGTGTCTATCAGAGCCACACTGCAGCGTACATCTGAGCCTTACAATTGTCTGTATTGCTTCCAGCCAATCGTGTAGGTATTTGGCAAATTACTTCCTGCTTTTGTAAAGGGGTTAAAAATACTTCTCTGCTGTAAGGGAGAGTGCTGCCTTGTAGAACAGGATGTATGTAGAATTTGACCTTGGTGAGATCTGAGTCTTGGCTAGTGTTTGAGTGGTAACAAAAATACGATCATAAAATAAAAATAAACAGAGACCCACTGTTAAGATGTACAGCTTCCAGAAATATGATACAACAGTTCTTAGGTTGCCTGAAGCCAAAATAAGCTGAAAAGGATCACTGCCATTGAGCTGAAGTAGGGAGCTGGACTTACATTAATGTATTCCAAAACCAGAAATCACAAAGCCAAAGCAAGAGTCGTCATGCTTTGTGTATAAGTCTCCTTTCCCATCAATATCAGTACTGGAGTGTCCTGGCAACACTCATTTGCTTTGGAGCAGATGCATGCATGCTTCCTCTCCCGAAATCCTTCATGCTGATCCGGTATATACTTAGTTTAGAACAGCAGGATAATGGAGCTGTGTTTATTTAAAATAAACACAGGCTTTTAAAAACTGTTCTATTAGCTATATCTAACTTGTAATTATAACTTATTCCTATGATAAACTTGATCTCAAATTTAATATTTTGCAATTATTGACAACACTACTGGTGTTCTGGTGTAGTTTTTGCTTTGTTTGTTTTTGTGTTTATGCTGACCAAGCTAGCAGAAGACTATTGCCAGAGATAGGGAGACTATACCCATGTACATGCCCTGGTTCCTATAGTATTTTATCAACATCAAGCTGCTTAAAAAGAGGGTGTACCAAAAAAGACAAAACATGGTGTCAACAAGTATAGCTTTTCCTACATTTTAACAAGAAAAGAGTCTTTAACAAGATCATTTTTTCAATTGCTAATATTTATATACACTCATTTATTTTAAACAAAAGTAACCAAAACTTTCTTTTACCTAATTCCATTTTCAGGTTGCTCAAGATGCTGCTCTATGCACAGGAGATCCAAACTTAGCAATGGAATTGTTTGAAGCTGCTGGAGACATATTTTTTAATGGTAAATGGGAAAAGGAGAAAGCAGTGCCTTTCTACAGGGTTTGTGCAGTTTTGTTTTTTCTTCCTCCACTGATAGTTACATGCTTTTCCCCTTTTTAACGGGTGTTCTAGAAATCCTCAACCTCTTAGCAAACTTACTGAGACTTACCTTATGCCCTGGTGTTAATAGATTTCACCTGTTTCAAACTCTTCTTTTGGGTTTAAGATGTAGAATATTCAAAAAGTAAAACAAAACCAGAAGTTGCTTGACGTTCCATCAATGGAAGTTTGTCAGTGCACATCTTGTGGTTCTACAATACCTAAGCTGCTCTTATGCATTTCAGGACAGGGCTCTTCCCCTTGCTGTTGAGACTGGCAACAAAAACACTGAACTCCGATTATGCAATAAACTGGTGGAGTTGCTGGTGAATCTAAAGGTTTATGAGGAAAGTATGGAATATGCAAAAGCATCTCTTATGCTCAGTGTAAATTTAGGTAAGACCAGTTTCAGTTACATCTGGATATTACAATTATCTTCAATTTAAGATGGGATTCTAAAAATGTTTTCTTCTACAAATTCTGTCACATTTACTGCCAGGATTTCATAATATTGCTATCATTGATATTTTTGCCTCTTTTCAAAATTGAACAACTTACAGCTGCCCCTTCAAACTCTAAGATCATGCAGAAAATCTTTGGTACAGCACAGAATTAAGCCTGGGATTCCAAGTCCAGATTCAATGCGCTTTCTGACAGTCAAGCTGCAATACTCATGAATGTTGTGCCACGAGGCTTTCAAGTGCTCTTTTCAGATTTGCTAGTAGCCTTGCTAGCAAGCACACCTAGGGGAAAGTAATTAAAAACAACATGGCTTGTTTCCAAAGCAGTACTCTTTGAAGTTTTGAGAACTATTCAACTGATTAAGAATCGTCTAATTCCTCTGTACCTGCACAGATGTGTCATTTTGATCAGTCTGATCATTGGTTTTTGTGACATAATTTCTGATAGAAAGTTTTTACTGAAAAGGATAAGGGAGTTTCTATTCCCACTATCTACTACATTTTCAAGATAATCTACTTATATTTCTGTAAATATGCACAGTATATATATATCTATATATGAAAGGTATGTATGTAGTTATTTCTTAAGAAAATCCCAGTGTTGGTGAAAAACAGCAGTTTGAAATTCAGAAATTTTGTGGGATTTCTATTTAAAAGAAAGGATAGCTTTAGGGCATGCATCTATTGGGGTCAATTAGTTATATTCAATAAAATGCCATGTAGATATAAAACAAACAAAAAACCCATAGACATTTTCTGGTTTGAGATAATTTGACATCTTTGTCTCTTTGGTTTTATCCCAATTCTTATCTCATTAGGAAATCAGCTAAACGAACGAATAGCTTACCATCGGCTGGCTGCCATCCATCATCATTTGGGTCACTGTGAACTAGCTGAACACTTTTATTTAAAGGCTTTGTCCCTCTGTTCCTCTCCTCTGGAGTTTGAGGAGGAAACTCTGTACTACGTCAAGGTGTACTTGAACTTAGGAGACATTATATTCTACGATCTTAAGGTAAAAAATACTAAAAACTGCTGTGGAAAATCATTACACATAGTAATGTTTTTTCATATCATTTTACTCAATCATTGTTATGCATTTAGAATCTAAATAATAAGGTGAGAGAACTTACTGAAGTTCAGTAACTATATTTTTCTGGTGCATTACAAACTGAGCTTGGATGTCCTCTTACACAGCCATACTACAGGGAGTGCTATCTTTCTTTTAATTCAGGATCCCTTTGATGCAGCAGGCTATTATCAATTGGCACTCGCTGCTGCCATGGACTTGGGAAATAAGAAAGCTCAACTGAAGATTTACACAAGACTTGCAATAATCTACCACAACTTCCTTGTGGATCGGGAAATGTCTCTCTTCTTCTATCAAAAGGCAAGAACCTTTGCAACAGAGCTGAATGTTAGAAGAATAAATCTAGCTCCTGATAAGTGTTATAAGAGTTTATAAGCATCTTTGAAAATTATAATCTCACTACAGAAGTAACTGCAGAAACGCTGCGCTAGCTGGAGCACGCAGAATGTATGGTTTCATACAGCACATGCTGTGAGTGAGATCTTAGCATCCCAGGAGAAATTATCTGTTTTAGTAATAGTGTTCTGCATTTCATTGTCTCTAAGACATACAGTCTTGTACTTGTTATTTGAAGTTCAGCCTGTAAACTAAAAAAAAAAAAAAAAGCCTTTATTCTTTTTCACTATTAGTAAAGAAAAACCTATCTGTTTTTGTCTAGTTGCATATTGAAAAATGATAAATACATATATGAATGATAAGTATTTAATAAAGCATTGTAGAGAAACATTCAGCACTGACTTTCTTTGTATGACCTTGTTCATATATGGCCTCACTATAGAATATGCTTGTGTTAATACTTCTACGTCATCAAGTAAACTAGATGAGATAATTCAGAATTGGTTTGATCAAGTTCCTCAGCCATCATCCCTCATTTCTCAACAAACTCATCTACTGCAGAATCTAATTATCCCAGAATTCCTGAAAACACTAATTACACAGAAATGAAGTCTCTAGCAATATATATGTAAGTTGTGATTTTGTTCATTTCAGCAGATGTGTGAAGGCTCTCCTTCTCTTCTCAAAGACGTTTCTAATTGACCTTTTTCAGAGCTGTCAACATTGTCTGCAATGACTTAATACAGAATTTTCTACCACGTATCATTACATTTTAGTCAGAAAAATATACACCTTCGCATTAATTGCAAAAATACTACATTGTTAATTTTGGAAGTAGTTCTAAACCTTTGTTCCTCAAAACATTTTCATATCAAAGCTACATGAGAAATGACATAGTAGATTATGTTGCATGTATTGAATATGCATATTTAAGAAAAGAAGTCTGATAAAATTATGCATTCTGAGGAACTTTGAAATCATCTCTCCTTTCTGTAGAACAACTACATACAGAAACATTTTACTGTGTTTTTAAGAGACTTTATGAAGAATAGAAGTTTCTTTGGAAGATGTGTCAGAAATCAGCTGGGAGTTGTTGGCTACATATTTTATGTTGTTAAATCTGGGAAGAGTGAAAGGTGCAAGAAAACATTTGTATTTAAACAACTTATATGTTCTGGTCTGTGTAGCTATATATTCTCACTACCTTGGTTCTTTGCCCAGGAATCTTTCTTTTACTAGAACATCATTCACAGCATAACGAACACTTCTCATTTATGCATTCAGATATCTGACATTTGTCATCTCCCTGACCTTGTGAATTCTTTATTAGTTTGTTGACTTATTCTGCTAAAGAAATACAGTATGCTTAACTACATGGAGATAGATTGACACTTAGGATACTTTCTAGAGAGGTGGGAAGAGTGTCTTCTTCTTGAGAGCTACAAGCACTACTAATATAACAGACAGTTGACACCATCAGAATAAGTGTCAAGTACCTGCAAGAGAAAATTTGACTATCTAGGTATACAAGAAAAATCTGTAGATCTGTTTTTGGCTCGAAGGTCTAGAAAGTGAAGTACAGATTCAGCTCTAGCTGTTTGGGCTTAAGCTCTGCATATTTGGTAGTTCTAGAAGGCTTCTTGCACATTAAGCGTATCTCTGGTTTTCTATTCCAACATTGTAAAGAGAACTTATATGTGCCTGTGTTTTCACTTTCACACAGAGGATTAGATGCTAAAAATTATGAATGTGATAATCCATTGTTTGTAAATATGTGGCACTCATCAAATATTTCTCAGCACTTTGATTTTAAAAAGGAAAAAGCTTTAAGCTGGAGAGTGAATAAGACCCTTAGTGTCTTGATTGCAGGAGTGTATGTTGCTGAAAGCAATTCTGCACACAGTTTTCCTGAAAGCACAGACTTGAACTAAGCTGAAAGTTTAATGTGCAGGTAGCTTGGGAACTTAGATTCAGACTGGTGTCATGCTATCCCCAAAAGTATGGGGAAATTCATGTCCTCTTCCTTGCCTGGGCCTGAAAATTCAACACAAGTTTGAATTTTCTCCGTAGAGCTGGGAAAACTGTGGATATTGTTCTCTGTTAATTAACTTGCTTCTTAGTGCTTGGCAGTGTCTCTGGTTCTGATTACTGTTATCACAGGCAGTCTATTTGTATTCTGGGAAGGGAAGCTGCGTTTCCTAATCCACAATTCTGTTCTTCTGATAACGCTTGCATTATTTCTAGCATTGCTACTTCATATTCTTGCCTTGATTCCACAGAACTCCACAGGCAATACAGTCCTTTTAGTTACTAATTAGTTACTAATTTACACTCTAAAATTAAATAGAGCTTGTGCAGTTTATAGCACACGATTTCATGGGCACTGCCTTCAAGCCAGGTGTGTAGCATGAGAAATGTAGCCAGATTTCAAAAAGCAGCACCTGAGTACTCTCTCCTTACTTTGATATCACAGGAATTATGACTTTTCCCACTTAGTGTGGTTAAAGCGAGTCATAGGCATAGAACTTCAAAGAACTGCATCTCTGCCAGATGTCTAAATGACACTTGGATTTTCAAAAGTTGCTTCAAAACCTATTTGATTTTTAAATATGCCTTTGTCCCCAGAAAACACAACATCATTTTATGATTCTGCAGTAAGAAATGTGATACATGAGCAACAAAGTTGGAATTCACACATTCTTGGAATAACCGAATCCGGGCTAAAGTATTTTACTACTAAGTTTTGTTTCCTTTGATTGGGAGCGGTAGGATTCACCTTCCCTTCAGGAGGACACCTGTCAGGCCATACTGCCTCCTAGCTTCAGAGAATGGTCAGCAGCTTACAATGAAGAATGCTACAGGTGGATGAGACGAATCTCACCTGGCATGTTTGCTGGTGCAAGTCTAGAGAATGTCTCTAATAATCAGACTTCTGCTCTGTTTTCTCATAGCTGTTTTGTAAATGATCAATTTTGGCTAGATGACTGACAGAACATTCTTCAAGTTTAATGAAGCAAAAAGGTGGAACAGCATGGTATCTGGATGCCTCCTTAATAAGGGTATAAAAAGCACACCTCTGCAGAGTCTGTTTGTTAAAAAAGACAGTGAGGAACAGGACATTTGGATGACGTATGAAAAAAGACACAGGAAGGAGGTGTAGATTCAATGGGCTTATACTTAGAACTAGTTATATAGCCACTGAATAGAAAAAAAGTTTGATATTCATTTAAGGAGCCAAAAAAGCCTTGATGAGATGTTAAAAGCTCTGCAGGCCCTGGCACATAGGGTATTTCTGCCTGAATTGAAAAAAGAACAAGCTCCTGCTTACAGGAAGCATGGATTGGTGAGCAGCTGCATACCTAAACCCTGTCAGATTCCAAGCCATACACTATGTTTTCTCATCCATGAAGGACATATGTTTCCAGGTGTCTTTCATGCATTTTAAAAATGGAATTAGGAAGGAGGATTACAGAGAAGGGAGTGGTAGTGTTTTTCATTTGTCCTTGATACTACTGTCATTGTATGGAATACTTAACTACTGGAAAAGGATCTCCTTGATCTCTCCACACGTTCCTCAGCCTGGAGAAGCTCCCATTTCTGAAGAGGAAAATACAGAGTATCCTTATCAGAAGGCTGGGTCCATCCCTCCTAGATAGATAAAACGGAATGCCCAATCATGCGTACTCTCTGGGGGTATGTAAAAGGGAAGAACTCTGTTCTCCCTGGGCTAACGGATTCACCGGGGAGTAAAAGAAGGTTGATCTCCATCACCTGTGCTCTGAAAGATTTGTTTTAAACACTACTGCATAAAATACAGCTTCTGGTTTAGAAACAAGCACATGGGATTCATGGATATTGGGTGTTCAGTCATCTGTTTATTTCTTTTTTACTTGACTAAGAGCTCCATTGTTTTTTTTTCATCTCCCTATATTCACAACTTGAGCCACTTCAGATAAGTTCATGCTGGTTTTAGAGAGGTCGAATCCATTCATTCTTAAGACTAGTTTTTCCAGGACGAAAACATAAACTATTGCCAGTCTAAAAGCCTACAGCCACACGGTGGCACTCTCTGGCTTTAAATAAAGGTCTTCACGTTGCACATGCTTCCTCCTCTATTCTTCCTTTCCAAGCAAACTGTAACAGCTACTAAAATCAAACCAAACCCTTCCAAAATGATGCCTGAAGTCCTTTTATGGTTTAAAGTCCCTCTACTAGGAAAAAAGAAACACCGTCCTTCCCCAGACAAGCACCGGCGTGCTCTTCAGTGAGGGAAGTATGCTCCAAGAAAGCAATGGGCCACTTGGAAGGAGTAAAATGAATTGCAAATAATCATGTTAAGCAACTCTAAAAAAGTTCTTATCTACACCCAACCTAGATAAAGTCATCATCTGGAGTGCAAATACAGAATTTTGTGATGGAGAAGAAACCTAGAAAAGGATGCCAGAGGCAGGCACACACTGCAAACATTGGTGTTACTTGGAAGTGGTAAACTTCTGACAGGTACCAAGACAAAAGTCATAGGAACTGCTTTGTAGGAACCTGGTGCTATAGTGCTCTAGGCAGTGATAACTCAAAATAAGTAACATATGAAAGCCAGACCACTTTTCTTGAAAATATACAAAAAATATTAGCAGAGTTGGAAAGAGTTTTAATATATAAATTTCCCTCTTGTTGTTACTCTCAGCTGATGTTCAAAGGAGATGCGCCCCTAAATATTTCTGCTTTCATTTTGTTATTTCAGATAATGAAGTGAGTAAAGATAATGTTGAATTTCCCAGGAGATTTTTCTCTATGTAGCACTTCGGCAGTGAAAAGGCAGGTTAAGTTTCTCTTGCAGCGCAATGACATACTACATGGATTGTATCTTTGCATGAAAATAATAGAAACTGAATAAGATTAATCTGAGTTAAATTATTGTAAAACTTATATGTTATTTAGAGACTTTTTTTTTTTTAGTTGGCTATGTGCTGGGAAACTCTTGAAAATTTTCAGCAGGTGTTTTTCCTGATTTCCTGATGTAGCAGATGTACAAAATCTGCTCAAATAATTCTTTCTTTGCCAAGAAGGGAAATTTCATGATTGCAAGGAAAATATTTAATTTTTGGAAGTTGGAATGATTATGATAAATGGAGCATTTCTCTTTCTTTAAAAGTAACATATCTCTTTTCCTGAATGTTTTCTAAATTTTATCTAAAGTTTATCTAACTGCTGTTTTTCAGTGTCAGTAAAGCAAATTATCCATATTTGCTTGACATTCTGAACTAAATTCTAATTATTTGCAGTTTCCTTTTGAAGAGTATCTTCAGCCTTGAACAACCTACTGTTTACAGTTGTAATTTGATTCTCAATTCATAACTGAAAAATGGAGCATCACTGTAAAATGTGGTTCTATGATTTTTTGTTCATGTTTTCAAAGTTGATGTTAGCACTAGCCAGGCAGAAGGAACTAAACTATAAAGAATCAGGATAGAAAAATAAATATATCCCCACTGTCTACTGAACACTAGAAACTATTACTTCTTGCATTTATAACTCAAGGCATAGTTCTGCATTTATTTTTCTGGTAGATTAAATGTGGTACGTGCTGCAATTTTCTTGAATCCTGAAGTTTTTTCTCATATTGGTTAAGATTTACATGGCATAAAGGCAGTTAAAATGTGTACACTTTCATACTGATGGATCAAACTCAAGAAAAAACATGTGTACAATGCCTGCTAACTAATTTGAAAAGTGATTTTCTTTTGTGCTCTGCTACAGGTTTGTTAATTACACACTGTATAAAAAATATAGTTATTTTTCTGTTTTTCTTGCATGCCAGAGATAACAATATTCTCTGCACAAACATACAGCTGAGTAAATGTTATTCACCATGAAGTAACGATAACCATATTAGTAAATGTTAATAATACTAAAGTATCTCAGATCATAAACTCTTTTTAAGTATCCCACATTCTCTTACTTGTTGACAGCTATGGGCTTGTTAAGATCTTGAAAGACTTGTAACTACAAGAAGCTTCAGGAAAATTGAGGAGTGTATCAGCAAGTATCTTAGCGTAAGATTCTGTCCTTTACTAATACATTTTGATTAATTCTTTTCTTTCCAACAGATTTTTTTTTCTTCTTTGTTAGATATGTGGAATTGTTTGAGATAATGTAACAAAGTGATTCTATGTTTCTTTTCTTTTCTTGCTAGTTGATGTAAGTTCATGTCTGGGATTTTCTGGGTCATTGAATCACAATTTCTTATTAAAGTAGAGAAAAGCTGTCCTTGTTACACCTTTTACCAATTACATTTGGTCTGTTGCTTTATTTTTTTACAAACCATTTTTACTTGTTTTCAGGTCTGCCAGACTTTTCATCACCCTTGCTGAATCCTGGGTGTCTGCCACATACCAGTTAATGTTGGAAACAAATCACTTCTATTTCTAAGAATGGGTCTGGAAAAAAGCGCACTAATTGGTCAATGTTTATTTTAAACCAAGTGAAGTCTGGTTACCTGTTTTCTACAAAGTTTTAGCAATGAGTACCTCTGTTATAAGCTTTTATTAGAATTATGACTTGTATAACAAAGATGTTCTGACATGTGCTACCAAAATTTTAGAAGAAATCTTGAGCTACTTGCATCTTCAGTAATTCAGTAGGATCTGCCACGTGTATGTTTCAAGCTGTTTCAAGGGTAAAGGGAATAAAGCTGGGAG
This sequence comes from Pavo muticus, assembly GCA_016647715.1. Lineage (NCBI taxonomy): Eukaryota > Metazoa > Chordata > Aves > Galliformes > Phasianidae > Pavo > Pavo muticus. The sequence continues at coordinate 1,045,271 of JACDJE010000207.1, read as the reverse complement.
CCTTGCAATACATAAGTGACGCACTTTTAGAGATAAGAATAATGCTTAACCTCTACCCAAAATAAGGAAGAATTTCAGAGGAAAATATTTGACTATGACGCCAAAAACTGTATCTTGGCAGTAAACAATGCATAAACAAAATTAAACAATAGTAAACATGTGAAAACTACTAGTTTGGAGATTTTCTAAGTACTTAATGTTGTTTAATAACTGCATCCTTCTTGGGGTTGGACTCGATGATCTCTGGAGGTCCCTTCCAACCCCTATGATTCTGTGATTCTGTGATTTATAGACCACAGATATCTCATGTAAATATTTACTTATATTAGTACATTATTGTTACCTAACATTACCCTTATTATTTCAATTAGTATTAATTTCAAAGTAGCAGATCCCAAGATCAAGTGAGAAGGGAGCTACATTTAAATATGCTACTTTTGAGAGTGCATTGTATCCAGTTTCCTACAATTACAACAATCATATCTTAGAAACTTCAGAATTTCTTGTTGCTCTTTTTTTTTTTTTAAATAGCCCCAAATACATCTTTTTGAGTTGGCAAGAGACAAAATTTAAAGCAGTGCACTGAATATACTTCTCCATGGTCTTAGCCTTTGTATCATGCAAATATCTTCCATTTTTCAAGCTGCTCATTTAGTACTTCTGAACTTTACTTTTAAAGCTGTACCTGATTACCCAAATGTATTTGTTCATGTTTTCTGAATTTTCTTCTATTTTTTAATAAATGTTGATAAACTATTATTTGCCCCTGTTTAAAAATGTACTGGATACGGTTTACAACAAGTTAAATCTAATATAAACTTAGATTGAGCATTTAGAAATATTTAGATTGCTGCCTTCGGACCTCTGCACTCACAATTTAAGGTTTTATTTTACTCGGCTGCTGAGACATGGAATTTTGATTCGGACAATGGGCCACTTTCTCAGTTCACATAAATCAGCTAAGCTCCATTCAAATAAAGCTCCAGTCCTGGGTTAAGTTAACAATTTGAGATTTGGCTCAAGGGCCATATCTAACATGACATTCCCTTGCCACAAGAGATTAGAGTGAAACGCTGAGGTCATGAATAAAGATCCAAGTTGAACGGACTCATGGAAACAGTAACTGGATGTGGTCTGAGACATCGGATCTTCCTCCCATCTGATAGAGCAGCTCTGTTGTGGGGCTCTTTTCCCATGTGAGTCTGGAGCAACAGTTTGTGTGGGTATGGCCAAAGCGGACAGACTTCTCCACATCATGTCTGCACTGAGCTGTGCACGACTACGTAGGATATCCAAATTTTGGCATGTTCCTGCCTTCCATGACCCTTCCATCCCCTTCACTGCTGTGCAAAGTATTAGAGGCTTTACTGGAAAGAGGGCTACAGCAGGACACATTTTTATAAGACCCATTAGAGAGGTCTAGTTCTGGAAGAAGGCTACAAGTGCATGCTCTGAAATCATTCTCTCTCTTTTCTTCTTGTTCAAGATCTTACAGAACTTTTTATTTTTGTCCACTGAAAAGTTTGCAACCCTTCATTGTCTTATCTGTATATACCATGTACTGTAAGTCATGATACTGTTTGCTTTGTTCACATTTTCATTAAACTGATACATGGCTGATATGACTGTATTTTGATTTTAAAAAATTCTGCTTTGATTCTTCACTGCTTCTTTTGTTTCATTATGCAGAAACTTTGCTCATTTTGTCAATAACTGATATGCCATCAATGAGAGCATAAAATTATCCTGCATTTTATTTTGAATATTTGTAAGAAGGGAATTGTAAAACTCAGCCTCCAGTTCCCCTGAATTACGTTAGGAGGGAAACTGAATGATTTTCTGTTCTCAAAAGTGCAATTGAGGCATATTTTCATGTTTGCTTTTGTAATTTTAGCTAAAACAGCTTAATATAAAGTTTCAGATTAAGCCAGTACATATATTCTCAATGTCACTCAGCTGGTTTCAAATAGTCTTGTAAGCATCAAACAGAATATGTGTCTAGTCTGGTATTTTATTAAAGTAACAATGTGTGTGGGATATTCAGCAGTGTTTTTCCATTGTGGTCAAAGTAGTTTGGAGAACTCAAATAAAAGGAAAACAATCTCAGGACACTTGGAGATCCTCTCTCTGTCCCTCTCTCTCTCTCTCTCTCTCTCCCCTTCCTTTTCTTTCTTCGCTTTTTTTTTTCCTTTTTAAATCTAACAGTGTACTACTACACTGCTCCTTTTGGATTTATTACTGCTTAACAATGAAAATCAAGCATAGATGTCTAGGATAAATAATTCAAACAGTTCCCTTCATTCTAAAAATCATTCAAAATTTTTAACTAGACAAGCACTGGAGGGCAACACATCTTTAATATACACATTGCTTCTTTAAAAAAAAGCAAAAATTTTTCTCATGGTTTTGATTACTTAGGTCAGAGCAAGAAAAGAATAAAGCCATTTACACCACTATCTGTAGTGAAGTCGCTCAAATTGTTAACTGGAGTATATGTAGGCCACTAAGACTCAAGTGTCTACTAGCTGTATTCACCAATAAAGACTGGTAAAAATAACGTGTACAAAAAAACCATAAGAAGATGGAAGAACCAAGATTTGGGACAACCTGTTTTCAAGACCTTAGATACTTATATTTGCTTATTTCAAAAATCTACACTTTTTTTTTTCTGTTTTTTATTCTTTTTTTTCTCCAAGCATACAATTCACAATAAGATTTTTAGCACTATTTTAATTTTGCTTAAGTGACTGCAGATCTTATTTTCAATAGTAGAAGGAGGACTGGATTACTGCAGGAAAAGATATATGAAAATCTAAATAACTGTTATATCTCAAAAATGAAATGCCAGAGTTACATCCCATGAGCTGCCAAGGTCCACTCAGTCAGCTAAGTGTAAGTTTCTCAGATACAGAAGAAATCTTGGCCAATGTTGGAGTTTTTACTAGTATTCTTAGTTGCTGTATCCCATCATCCATATCCTCAGGCATTATTTTTGAATAAATGGTGAAGAAAATGATTTGATAAAGTTCATGCAATTTTAGAAAACATCTGCAAATAACCTGAAGCTATTTTTCTTCCTTTCACATTCTCAGTCCTTTAAGAGGATTCTCTTAAGAGGATATGGCTCTTCTTTACTGAGGGGTGTCAAATATCACATTTCATTTAGTCTGAACTTCACATTTAAACCATGTTCATTCCCTAACTTCATCTTTCATGAATAAAAACGAACTAATAAAATTTCCTGGAAAAACTCACTATGCAGATAAAATGTTTCACTATTACAGATACTTATATCATCACTTAGAAATAAGTGAATGTACTTATTTTTAAGTTCTAAGTAACTGAACTTATTAAAATATCTTGTTACAGATTTGTTTCACACACCCTTTTCCAGAGAATTTCCAAATCTGATTCAGTCCCAGAGGCCTGCTCTTAGGCAAACTATTACTGTAAGTATCTCACTACAAAAATACAAAGTGTGGATTTGACAACAACTTTGCAATTTCTAGATTACTGTTGTCCTTACAGTCTGTGAAATTTGTAGTAGTATCAATTTAGGTAGCTACCCTTCCTTTCGACCCCAAGGACATTAGAAGTGGGATTTATTAAAAAAAAAAAAAAAAAAAAAAAAGATGTATAACATAAGCCACCGGTGTGAGACTGTCACTGGTATTAATAATAACAAGATAATGGTAAACGGTCTTAGAACTCACATCGAACAGTTTCACAGAATCACAGAATTGCAGGGTTTGGAAGGGACCTCCAGAAATCATAGAGTCCAACTCCCCTGCAAAGCAGGTACTCTACAATGGGTCATACAGGTAGGCGTCCAGACGTGTCTTGAGTATCTCCATAGAAGGACACTCCACCAACTCTCTGGGCAACCTGTTCCAGCGCTCTGTCACTCTTACCATAAAGAAGTTTTTCCACATGTTTGAATAGAACTCCCTATGTACAAGTTTCAGGCCATTAATCCTTGTCCTATCACTACACACCACTGACAAGAACCTGGCTCATCCATTTGGCTCCCCCCTCCCTTCAGATATTTATAAACATTAATCAGATCCCCCCTCAGTCTTCTTTTCCCCAGATTACTCAAACTGCTCTATCTAATGGAACAGCGGATGAAGGTTACATTATAAATGCCAAACTAGGCGTAACAGTGTCACATCACACATTCTCCTCCATAAGTTTATAGAATGTGGTCTCAAAATTTCCATTAACTGAACAAGTGATAAACTAAAAATTGCAAAATTAGTTATTGGGACTTCACAGTATCAAAATAGAAAAGATTTCAAATAGAAATATGGATAGAAAAAAAAAAAAGGCCTCTTTAAATTATTCAAACAAATCTAAGTGTCTATAAATATCTGAAGATGGCAAACTGGCAGAGATCAAATGCACTATTACAGGTAGTAGTGCAAAAAATGCAAACTCCAATCAGTAGAAGTGTCATGGACAGCAAAGAAAATTATTCTCTGTCCTTTTAGACCTTGGATAAAGAATCCTGCCCAGTTTAGGAACAATACACTACAAGAAGGATGTTGACAAATTTGAGCACAAAGAGGAACAAAAACACTGATACAAACTTTAGAAAATATGAACTTTGAAGAAGGGTTGAAGGAACTACGTTTGTTTAGTCTAGAACAGACTGAGTGTGGATATAACAGTCTTCATGATGTAAAAGTGTCGTATAAAGATAGCTCTTCTTAATTGCAGGGGGAAGAAAAATAAGATGCATGTTGTGCATTTTCATAATAATAGGGTGATGAAGCACTAAGATCTGTTGTGTAATGAGAATTTCTTTCCTTACAGCTTTTAAAAACAGATTAGATAAATATTTTCAGCTATTTGATAACCTGATTATACCTATTTCTGCCTCTGGGCAAGAGGTTTGCAGTGGATCCTTAAGAGATCGTTGTGATCCCATACACTTGTATGCTTCCAAGATTTCATTTGACAAAATAAAACAGTGTCAAAGATGAAGGGATTAAAAAGCCTCCATCTGTAAAAGTCATGGATCATAGTAGATATAAACCAAAGGAGATGATGATTCAAAGTGCTTCATGTCTGGTCCTCCAGCCACTAGGTAATAGGGCATTATCTCATTGAGTTGTGTTCTGCAGAGACAAACCATGCTTACATCAAGGGGAAACCTGTTTTCTGTCAATTTATAAAGATAGAGATTCTTCTTTGGCACTATCACTGCTGATGTGCATATGACCAGTGCTAAAACTGTAAGCCAAAGTGGGATTTGATTGGATTAAAGAGTCGAGGAGAGATTTTGAATGTTGGCTATACCAAAACACTGGGTAGATGCTTAGTAAGTAATCCTGTATCCTGGAGTGACTGGGTGGGTTTTGGTTTACTCAAGCTAAACAATACAAAATCATTTTGGAAGATTTAGCATATTGATTGTATTATTCTTGTGATTTTGCTGTGCTCAGACAAGATTAGTGCTTGTGAATATAACCAGATATGAGGCACTATTTCTTTATCTACACAAGCACAGTGTGAACTACAGTGTCAATGTTAATGCTAAAAGACTATCTCAGTTTAAGGGAGAACAGTTTAGTCTTCAGATTGAAGCAGAAATTACTTAGAGAAATGGATGATTCTGGTAAGGTGTCCATCCACTAGCAAATAAGACTAAAAGGAGTGCAAGTTAAACAGCTATCACTAACATCTCAGACAGGACGTAAGCCCATAATTTAGAAAAGGAATCTAACATCCACTGCCTGTTACTGTTCTGTTCTGAAATTCATTATCCACAGTTCTTATAAGCGGAATTATTTTATTCACACAGTTTTATTTCAACAGAATATAGGACACTAATTTTTACTGAAAAATACAGATCCAGATTTTTCCAGTATTTATAAAGAAGAATCAGATTAAATAGTGGGTCAAACATGACGCAAGCTCATCCAGTAGTTTTTCTTACATATTTCTGCTGGCACACACCTATTTTCCATCTGTCATTCTCAATGAAAATACTCCAAAGTATCAGAAAGTGTGTTAGATATATGATTAAGTAGATTAGATATTAGACACCTGATACCAAAGATGCAGTCCTCCAAACTCTTGATTATGAGCTGACTAAGACAGTCTGAAGTCCATAGATACTTATGGGTTTAACCATTGCATGCTCTTGACTAGATGTTCTTCTTGTGATACATAGTTCCTACATCAGGATGAACTCAAAACCTTTCTACTCCTTTGGAAGCTGCTAACAAGACATTATTTTGCTTATTTTGTTTGAGAACACAGAATCCAGAACACAGTTTCAAACTTGCTTAATAAATGACTATTTTCAAAAAGAATAATCAAAAGAGATTGCTGTCCGTAACAATCAGACACTGTTAATTTTGGAGAACAGCTAATAGACAATGTCATAAGTGTGTCACCAAAAAACCAATAAGACTTAAAAATCAAGTGGAGTGGAGTCTCCATGGCTTAGTGGTTTGTGTATGCCTTTAGCATGAAAATATGGGCATCTCTACTGAATAACTTAGTACTTATCCCAAGATCCCAGACAAACGTATGTGGACTTAACAGTTCCAAAAAAAAGATTCTTATCAGAAGAAAAGATTTAGTTTGGAAGAGGAAGGTCACCAGCAAAACAGTGAGGTAATTACTATATACCTACCCTTGCTGTGTCTCAATTGCCAGTGCTGTAAACTTCCATTACACCTCCAATTGGCATTGTTGATTGGCCTACACTGGCATTTCAGCTTTGGGCATTGTGGTTTGATGCTGATGAAAACTCAGCAAACACTCTAAAGGCTAAAAGATGACTGTTTTGTTCAGTGGCTATGGTATTTATGCCAGTAACACCATGAAGCTTACAAAGATCCAATCAACTGTTCTATGCCAGCAAATCAACAACAGGAGCAATAAATCATCTGTATCATTAAATACCTCCAAAAATCTAGGCTAATGTCAGCATAATTGTGTTAGGTAGAGTCCATTGTACTGTACTAATTTTACCAGCTGAGAGATTTGTTGTCAGTGAGTGTGGTATCCTATTTCAGGTATAAACCAAAAAATCTACCCTAGAAATATACTCATTTTTAGCCACTGAGTTTATCACTTTCATTGCCAAGGAAAATATTTTCAAAACTGAAAAACATGCAGGCTTTATTTTCATACTTGTTAAAAAAAAATTTCCACTGCTACACAAACACACCCGTGAGCACAAATCCCCAGTGAGGTAATGGCAAAGCTAAGAAGCAAGTCTTCAAGAACTGAGACTTGCTTATGTAGATAAAAAAATATTAAATTTACAGTCTGGGCTGCTGACTGCTATCTTTCACAGGTGCTGGACTTAATTTAGCCATATTTTTTTTTAATTAGTGGATTCAGTTTTTATTTTTGTTTGCTGTTATGGAGAGAATTTGCCCATCAGAAGCCTTTGAACCTAATTACTATTTTCTAATTACCTTTACTGATCTCCTTTAATTTTAATGGATATTCCTATTTGTACTCTTAATGAGGACAGAGGAGTGAAGATCAAGGAACTCCTTGGTTCACCCTTCCATTTTCACTGAAAATTAATTATTTTCCAATAAGTTCTAACCTGAAAATCTTAAAATTCCAAACACACACCCAGATAATATGGCTATTATCCTGTACAGAAAAGGAGATGCTTTCAAGAATATTTTATCCATATTTCATAAATATGGATTGCTGACAATGATTTGATCTTTCTCTGATGGAAATTTTCTGTGGATTTATGAGTCCTTTTGAGCAATGAAATGATACCAGTGCTGATTATATTTGCTCAGGGAAAATATTGACCTATGTCATGAAGCTTAAAGCTAAGCAAAACAAAACACGTATTCTGTAATAGAGAACTATGAAATTGGTTGTGGGAAGAAGTAAACGACTTTCTAACCTCCCACATAAACAGCTTCTGGGATCTCTACCAATTTTACCCAGATTATACCAGATTAGATACCACAAAGATGAGAGATCCCTGAAGCCTGCAAAGAGAATCAGAAATGTCACATTTGAAATCCTGAAATAAATTCCTTGACATGGATGTCTGTGTACTCCTGGGTCCATCCAAAAAAATATTTCTGCAGAGTGAAGACCATAATCCCCTTCTATAATGAGTTTTAACTTAGTAGCAAATGTGACACAACTAAATAAGAATTACAAATAGCAGCTAATGATAGATGTGAGCCACAGAAGAAGTCACACCATACTGGAGCTTCTAAGAAAGTCAGAGCCACTAGTGAGCAAAATTTGTAAGGAACGTATGAAAACAACAACAAAACAGAAGAAATGATCACCAGAAATGCCACGAAATGTACCAGAGAAATCAGTATTTCACACAAGTTTATAGCTACAGAAAATGGTTTTGCCCTTCCCCTCAGCAATCTGGGAATGTTGACTTAAATTATTCATAAGGTAACGTTTTCCATGAGATCTTTGGGAAGATAGACACACTCTCTTCACTGAGACCTCACACAATGATGTCCTAAAAATGCTGACTGAGATCAAAGCTGTTATCTCCTACAGTTCCTTGGGAAATTAGATGTCTTACAATGTAACATACTGGGAGACAAAAAAAAAGTGGATTGCCAGGTATACGTATCTGACTGGTTTTGTGTCCATGGGAAAGCAAGATATGTTTCCGCTTAAGTATGTATTGACTAAGAGATAACAGGCTTCTGAGACTAGCTGAGTACAGATCTATCTGTCTCTGAGAAAATATCATTCTTTCAAATGAAGAACCTATTAGTGGTAAGTTTATGATAGCATCATTTGAAAATTATTTTTAGGATAATTTCTGCCTTTCTATGAAATCTATAATGATAGCACTGGACTAAGGGATTATAAGGCTAATATGAAGAAATAGAAAGCATATTAAAAACCAGCTGCTTGAGCAAACATGAGATCTATTTAAAACCATATATACAATGAAAAAAAACTGGCAGCAATTTGTCAGTCTATAGCATGTCAGATAATTTCTAGGTCAAAACCAAAATGAAGGACCAGAACTCCTATGACAGCAAAATTCTTCATCATGCTCCACTGTAACATGGTAATTTTTGGAATTATTATTGCATAGAATAAATATTCTCCTATCTATCATTTTTCAAACTCATTAGTGAAGAGGGCTGATTCATTACCAAATATAAGTAATGGAAAAACTAGAACAGCCATTAAGGAGAGTTGGAATAGTCCTTAAAGGAGGAAGACTGTTGTGAATAAAGCTCCTTCCTTATGGTATGGCTTTCCTTGCATGAATGCACATGTCCACAGAAAAAAGAAGGGAAGAGAAGAGAAGAGAAGAGAAGAGAAGAGAAGAGAAGAGAAGAGAAGAGAAGAGAAGAGAAGAGAAGAGAAGAGAAGAGAAGAGAAGAGAAGAGAAGAGAAGAGAAGAGAAGAGAA
>JACDJE010000207.1:1019969-1035787 GCA_016647715.1 Pavo muticus | reverse complement strand
AGAAAAGAAAAGAAAAGAAAAGAAAAGAAAAGAAAAGAAAAGAAAAGAAAAGAAAAGAAAAGAAAAGAAAAGAAAAGAAAAGAAAAGAAAAGAAAAAAGATTGTTCTCATAAGAAACATTAATTGCTGTGGACCTTAATGAAGCAGAAAAACTGAAGATCCTACATCACCTCCTTTTCTCTGTGGCAAAAGCATAACTCCTACATCTCAAGAAGTTTAGTCACAACTGCTTACCAAAGGGCTTTTTGTAACATTCTTAAAGAAAACCATGAGAAAAGAGATGATATTTATTCAGATTTAAAATATATAATTTGAATATCAAAATAGGATACTGGGGAGTATCCTATTGGATTAGATGGAAAAGATGATGCAAATCTTGCTAGTGTTTTCTGCAGGAGAGATACCAGAAGAGTTCAGGGTCATTAATTTTATACACATACATTTAAATAGTTTTAGGTTCATTCTTGCTGAAATCATGCTTTATTTGGTCCCACAATCCAGCTGGTATTATCAGTTTCATACTGGTACAGTAGAATGGAATTGATGACACAGTAGGAGCCTTGTCTAAACCAAATGAGTCTACGTATTCATTATTTTTAGCTAACACAGATTTTCCTGCTTCTCTGGTAATCCTTGCTATTCCAGCTATGCTTCTTTCTTAAGGGAAGAGATATTCCTTACACACTCAAAAAGCCCAACCCTTTTAATGCAAATAAAACGGCTAATGCTTCCTTAAGCTCATAGCGGTTCCATACAGTAACTTAAATGAGAGGATATTAGTTCATCTGTGACTGAAAACCAAAACCAGATGGATTAGCTTGTTAGAGTTCCCCAAAAAATGTAACTATGAGTTATAGTCATGGTTGGAAATACATTTCTTTTTCAGTTGCCTTCCTTTAAGCTTTTCATTCAATGGTTTAACTACACTAGGCTTTTAGAAAATTGTCCCATTTAATTTCTTCCAGAAAGTCCTACTGAATAAGGGGGAAGCAGCAGATGTTATTTTCAAATGTAAAAAATGTAGCTAAATGATGAAACAAGTTTGCTAGGTACAATTCATAAACCCTACGTATTCTACTACTCTCTTCTTTCAAAGAGAAGCCAAATTTGAAATATAGTTAGAACAAAAGGAGAAGAGATATTGGTTTGCTGTTAAAACCATATTTTTCCCTATGAATCTTCCCATGCGTTTAGGACTAATGAATGAATGTGATGATGGCTGGTGCTCATTGCTTTCTGTACCTATAAGAACATGTTTAGCAAAACATATGCATCAAAGGAATTTAGCATGAAGATATCAGTGGTGCAAATCATAAGAGGCTTTATCAGGAAACAGGGAGACAGAGATCCAGTTTGGTCAGGACAGCACAATCATACACATCCCAAGCAACACAACTTTATACATATAAAATGTTTTGATAAGAAAATAACGTATATTGCATTTCAGCTGATTTTTAACTGATCTGCAGGTGATGGAACACTGGCACAAAGAGGTTATGGGGCCTCCTCCTTGGAGATTTTCAGAAGCCCCCTGAACATGGGCCTGGGCACCCTGCTCTTTGTGGCTCTGCTGGAGCAGAGGTTGGCCCATAGGGACCCAGATGTCACTGCCAATCCCAACCATTCTCAAATTCTGTGAAATACCAGGAGAAATTGTGATTTTTAAGATTTTAAGGTATTCAAGACACATACACAGAGCTGCATGATACAAGAAGATATGAGAGATCTATGTTCTTTTGGAGTGTCAGAACCCTTTTGGAGACTGGGCAGAATACTTTCCAGCATCTAAAATGGCATTGATCCATACGTGTCCAATTGAATTGAGTCTTAATTTGTAGCAAAGAACATGTCTACTAGTATCTCAAGCGTCTTAGGCTGCTCATACCATCAATAGAGTTAACGCATCAGTAAAATACAGAGAAATATTTGTTCAGTTCTGGTGTTGACAAGTTTGATCAAACTAATTGTGCTCTAAACTCCATTGACTATATTAATCAAGTGTTTTTTCTTACTATCAGATCTATACATATTCCTTATATATACACACACACCATAGATATTTAGAACCCTGTTAACTCCCATGTGAACAATGCCAGTATGATCCAGTGTGAACAACTCTTCAAGAACAAGAGAAAAAGCAAAATGTTTAGTTCATATGTAAGCTCTTTTTCAAAAGTATGTTTGAAGGAACTTTTAGTTAATTATTTCAATTATTGTTAGTATTGTCTTCCACCCACAATAAAATTAAAGCCGTAGACATCAGGTGATCACAGAATGTGAGTAAGAGTGTGAAGAAATAACAATACAGTCAAATCACAGAGGGAATGAGAAACTGTAAAGCACTTTGTGGTCATTCAAAGCAGGAATCATGCATGAGACTATAGAAAAACTTTAGTGCTGAAGGTCACGGAATGTTTTGTCTAATCCTTCAGTAGACACTCAGATTTGATCAAATCAGTTGCATCTTATACCCTATTGACTATATTGATAAGAAGAACGAAAAGTTCTTTTCTTTTGTAACTCATAGTCCATAATTGTAAAAACAGCTAAAAAGCCTGTGTTTCATGGCTGACCACCGGCACTGTACTGAAGTTTTCATTTCTCTGTCCAGTGCCTCCAGACTTAATGCGAGGATTTTCTCTCCTCGGAGAACTGTTATGGCTCTCCAGCTCATATAATTTTCAATATCTCCACCAAAGTGAGTAAAGTTGTGTCAGTTTAAGTATAGATTTAGCTATCTAAGAGGGAGAGGTCAGATTCAAGAGACAAACTTTGGAATAAGATATATAAGTTCCCTGTACATTTTGCCGTTTGACTAGATAATCAGTTTGATCTTTATATTTGCACCTTGAAAGCTATATTTGCTTATGGAATTTGTACATAGGCTAAAATTTAGCAGGCTATCCATATAATAAGGAGCCTCTGTACTGGTTATGATCTTTCCAGATCTTGTAAAACAATGAAGGCTCAGAGCAGCTAAAATCTGAGTGAAGGTTGTGATCTCAAAGAACTTCCAGATGCTCAAATAAAAGAGTGGTTGTTTTATCAAAAAGGATGGAGGGTTGTGATTCTCTCTATGTTCAGCATTGAAACAGTGCCTGGTATGCTTCAAAGAGACCCTGTACTGCTGACAAAGATAAACCTGACTATTACTGACTTGTGGTCAATTAAAGAACTCACGGAACCATTCACATGTGCAAAGACATTAACCTCTGCTTCCTAGCCAAATTATACAAGATTAATAAAATCAAGTCCCAAACATTTTGGATCTAGTTGTACATTCCTTGCTCAAAGCTGGGTGCTTGGATCTCTCCTGGTGTCTTTTGAACTCAAATGAGTTCCACCGGATTAAAGCTGCATGGAATTTGGCTCTAGAATCAGTTCCCCTTCAGATTGACTGTGAGAAGGCACTGGGAAATTTACCAGAAGCAGATCATTTTTTGTCTTGTTTTGGTTTTAATGCTGTCATTTGAGTGGGAGGTATTTGAACTCCAAAGACAGAAATGGAAATCAAGAAGCCAGCTAAATCTCAGTTGACTGTGTCCGTAAGCAGATGTTTTAGAATAGTACAATTAATAAGACTGTACAAGAAAGCATCAATTACAGTAAAAAACCAGATTGCTGGAACTTAGCGTACACTTAGTGTATTCCAAGAAAAGAGCACCATAAAAGTAGGAGAAAAACAAAAACTTTTTTAAGTTTGTGCTGCTAAATCACATTTTCTTACTAAATACTAATACCACATGAGTTGCCATTTGCTGATTAAAACACTTCAACATGATAAAGGCTTTCATTTCTCTCTCTCTCTTTCTTCTTCTTCTTCTTCTTCTTTTTTTTTAATCTGAACAAGCCAAGCTTCTTAATATCTTGAATATGAAATTTAGGGACAAATATGGTCACAGTTGACTGATTATACTCTGGAGGCTGGATGCAACAGTCAGACTTGATTGATTATTTTGGCAAACTAAAACTTTGGGATACTTACAGTAAGCATCTGAGATTCTAGCATGAATATGCCCTAAAAGGCTCAACTTGTCCTTAGCTGACATACCTGTAGGAGTAGTCTTTCCATTATTGCATGGAGATTTTACCAGTCAAAAACTTTGCAGGTTAATATGAAACACTAAAAAATAAGATCATTACACAGAATTCTGGGGAAAGATAGCTAAAGATTGAAGAAGAACAGATTTAACTTCAACAAATAATGTATTTTACTCAAGTTTTCCTTACAACTAAGTCAGATAAGTGGGATAAGAAACCTCTTTGAATGTGGGAAAAGAGGGAAAGGGACAGAGAGAGAGAGGAAGATTCTGCAAGAACCCAGACAAGAAGGTAAAGGTGAGGTTAAAGTAGCTTTTGTGAGGCAACTTCTCAATAACATATTGAAGTGGTTAATTGTGTTTAGACGAGTGATTAGAGTAGTAACTAAGAGAAGTAGGTGTGGACAAGAAATAGGAGTGTATAATGAGAGGCCAGCAGTAGGGAAGAGTCAAGTAGCGCCTGAGAATAATTCAGGGGGATTTGAGATAGTCATGCTACAAAGACAGCAAAATTCTGCACGAACAGCAAGTACCACTGACTGTGAGGACACAGTCTAAAAGATCTCCTTAACACCTAATGTTCAGTAGTAAATTAAACTAAGCCACTATCGATACAGGTTACTTTGTGATTCAGGGTCTGGGTAGTTGCTCCCAAACACGGACTTTGTTGTAGACTCAACCCTTCATTAAGATTCGACAGAATGAAATTCTAATTTTTCACTCAATTTGAAACAAACAAACAAACAAACAAACAAAAACACTAGAATGTTGTCTAACTCCCTCTTATATACACAAAGATATTGAGTGGAATTTTAAAGCATATTTTTGTTTCAGATAAGTTCTCATAAAAGGGGCCAGCAGTTTGAGGAAACATAAAGCTTCGAGACTTTGAGATGAGTGAAATCTTTATGGAGAGAAAAGTATGTGATTTGTGACCTGGCTGGCTCATTGTGGTTGTCCTTGAATGAGATGACACTGGCAATATGAGAAAAAGAACCTGTCCTTCCAGCTGAGGCTCATCCTGACAAACATCTGAAAGCTTCTTGAGTACATGTACTGCTAAAAATTGAACTTCTGAATCCTTGTTTTCTCTTGCAACAATGAATATGACATTATTTAAATTTCTTTTCAGATATGGTCTCCACTGCAAATGATGATGTATTCATCCCGTTTTCTTCCATATGTAGTCACTGCTCTTTTCTCACAACTCCAAAATGCAGCTGTACCACGACAAGTAAGGGATGAGAAAACAGGCATGCATGACTCCTTGACTAGTAAAATTTTCCAAAGACCGGGCCAGGAGAACACAGGAGTCTGGGAGATGGCATTTATTCCCTTGAGTTCTTTGGAATGGAGAGAAAGAAGGCATCTCCTATTTTTCTCCCTCATATCAAAATAGATCCTTCTTTTTTTCTGCATATCTACAAACACACTTTATGCTCTGATTTCACTGTAATAATACGATTCAGTAATTTCATAAGGTGACTTTATCTAGAGTGCTCTTCTTTTCTACAATCACCATCAAAACTTTAACAGATTAACAGGCACTTTAACCAAACATAATAAAAAGAGTTTGTTGAGAATACCAATGAAAACATTTTTTTTAATAATGAAAAACTGTGGAAGATGTCAAATACAGGGAAGATCTTGGCCTTGAATGCAAAAGGAGCGTGAAGCAGACATGAAAGATGTGGAACACCCATTTGTCTTTCATTGTGGCTCGGTGATACACAGAATTCCAACAGGGATCTTTGTAGAGAGAGTGGCAAGCAGAAAGCTTTGTCATGACTGCTAGTGAGTTTACACAGATAGTCATCCATGGAGACAAACCAGAGAAATGTGATTAATGAGCTGGAATAACACCATCTTGATGAGTACTGCAGTTTGTGCTACAGTGTTTCTTCGCACTGCACACATCTGTCACAAACACGCTCATGAAGTCATTTGCTGTTAGCTTTATCTGCAGAAGCATTCTTTGTGTGCTGACATCATACAAATTGTGCCAGGGTAAGCAAATAAAACCCTATGGCAAACAGATTAATCTAAGAGTAACACCTGTCTTCTCAAATTGCTTTGGCCAATTATTTCACAGGGTTCAGTTGAGAAAAATGCACACAGGTCAGGTGAAGTGTTCTGATGACCATCTTCCTTTGCAGTATAACTCCCTTGCTCAAAGTTATCATGGCTCACAGGGTTAGTGGAGAATTCCAGTATAAAGCTTAGCAGAGGTATGAGAGGATTGTAGCAGAATGCGAGAAAATTGCTGCTACTCAAATTAGTACTGTCTAGGGTGAGCAAATGTTAGCTCAGGCCTGCCTTGTTTTTCTCTAGGGATCTATTGTAAGTTATCATAGATGAGAAGACACCAGCTCTTTAGACTGATCTACTAATACCACGTTTATGTTCTTATCTCCTCTCCATATGAATCACTGCTCTCCACTTTATGGCTTCTCCCATCCTATCAATTTCGCTACCTTGGAGTTCTACTAGCTGCTCTCTTTGGCCATCATTCAGCCTTCACAGTGAAAATTCAGGCACTGCTATAATTTTCCTTAGAAGTTGACTTTTTCTTTAATTCCTTACAAGTAGTTCTACTTATCTTCAAGTTCTAGTTCTCTTAAACCACTTTTTCCAACTCATAGTTTTACTGCAAAACTTGAAAATGCAGTGTTTTTCTTAAAACATTTTATCTTGTAGTAACCTGAGGGTCTCACGTTGAACAGTTTTCCAGCTCTTGTTTGATGGAGCTCAAAAACACAACTTCTGAGCTTATAAAAAGAAATAAAATATAGATTATTAATTTTAAAATTTATACTTTGAAAGGGGTCAGGAGTTTGGAAAGTTAAAGCTGGCAGTACTCCTAAACCCACTTTTCTTCAGCAATCTTCCTTTAGATTGATTAATTAGATACATCTGATGAGAAAAGCTTCTAGTCATATACTGCCTTTTTGTATACCCTAACCAGGAAATATTCTCTTGGTAAAACTCATAGTCTTTTCGAAGACTGAATTATTTATCCATTCATGGATTAAGGAGAATAAAGCTTTCTCCTTTAACTTAAACTGTTTACCCTGATCTCTATAATTAATTACAGAAACAAATGTACAATTATTTCTATATTTCTATTTTAGCCTTCCGATCCTCAGCTCATTTGGCACCCATTTTGCAGACCCTCTCACAGAAAGATTGGCTGAAATCCAGTGACATTCACACCATCCTTCTGCAATGCCAAGACACCATAAAAAGATTCATAAAATCTGCAGGCCCCTAAATCTTGTTACGCTGCCAGGGAAGGAAAAAAGCAGTCATGGAAAATGGGGTGGTACCAACAAGAAAGATTAAGGAAGAGAAGGCAGATGGAGCCTGGTTTTGTGATACTTGACATAATATCTTTCGTTATATACTAAATACCTAGCGATAGCAATAATGATAGTCACACAGGGAGCAAGTTTGATTAAGACAAAGAATTTGTATATTTAGAGTCTTTTAGTGCTGGCTGAATAGAATTTAATATAATACACTTGCTATACCTCTCTTCACAGTATATCCTCCTTTTGGCAAGATTCTCTAATCTTGACAATCTTTCAAGGAGATAATACATGCCATCTGGAGGAAATGTTTCTCTTTCCCCAACCCTCCATCTGTTATATATTTCTCTTTGATCTTCCCCACCCCCAGCACTTTATCCTGTGATCATCTCTAGACCTCAAACTCCCTTGTGTGTGCTCATTCACATAGCTGTACAATCATTTTCACTTTCAATCTCACTGTATTTCCATCTAGGTTTTGCCTTGTGGTTTTATCACACTACTGAAACTGCTAGCCAGCAATCATCTCAACTGAATCCTTCTTCATCTCCAATTCTAACACAACTCTTTCTTCCTTTTATCTTGAATCTCCAAGTTAGCTTCCTAATTTATTTGTAGAACTTTTGCTGTCTTATTTTATACTCTTTATTCAGGCAGATTGTATGCATCAATGTCATGAAATCAGAAGAAAGTGAGAAAAGAACTCAAGATTTCACCTACCCAAGGGAAGGCCAATTCTTACTAAATAATTTCTGAACAATAACTAAGTTTTCTTATAACGAAGGCCTTGAAAATTGATGTTTTATATCTTCTCCTGAAAAGTCAGTTCCGGTGCTTTTCTATCTTCCTATTTAAAAAGTTATTCCTAATAACAGTCCTAAAGTCCTAGCAGCATTTTCAGCTTTTTTTCTGTCCCGCCAGAGTGAACATGGAGAACAATTTGTTACCCTCATTTTTTCCAGCAACCTTTTGAGGTTGCTGATTTGAGGACTCAAATCATGTCCCCTTTCTGCAATTTTTTTTTTTAAAGACTAAACAATTTCAGCTCCCTCAGTCCTAGCTTGTGAGGTGTATTTTTAGA
Source organism: Pavo muticus (assembly GCA_016647715.1). Taxonomy (NCBI): domain Eukaryota; kingdom Metazoa; phylum Chordata; class Aves; order Galliformes; family Phasianidae; genus Pavo; species Pavo muticus. The sequence continues at coordinate 1,027,359 of JACDJE010000207.1, read as the reverse complement.
CCTCTAATTATTTTACAGTCTTGGGGTTTCTCTCCAACTGAATCACATCTCTTTTGAAGCGGGACGTACAAAACTAGGCACAGAAGTCCAGCTGAGACCTTACCAGGGGCGAGAAAAAGGGAAAGGGGATTTACTTTTTTCTTTTCATTAAAATGTACAAAGGATCTACATATTTCAATGAGGGGAGAGGCTTTGTTGGTTTTGGTATGTTTTCCCCCACTCAATGTGCAGGCTGATGGTCTATCATAAGCTCAAAAACTGTTCTGCAGACCTGTATTTAATCTGACATTCCCTATTTTATTACTGGATTGTTCATTACTTGTGTCCTTATCATTACTGAGTTGCATCTTATTTACAAAGAACAGTGTCTCTAGTTTGCCAAAAAAAAAAATAAAAAAAAAAATTAAGCTTCAGTTTTTCTATTCTTTCATCTTGTGGTCAGCTTTTAATATGAACAATGCTGCACTCAGGATATACCCTTGTGGAAACACCTCTGACACTTCCTTCCATGCAGACAATAAAGGACATATTAATTTTTGAACAAGAGAGTTTGCAGAAATTATACATCATGAATTTTCACTAGATTTATATTTCACTGTTGGCTTACAAAGATATTATCAAATGTGGTATCAAAAATATTAATGTCAGTATGTATTTATACACTCACAGCTTGTACCCTCTCAATAATCCCATTTTTTTAATTATTATTACAGACAAACTTAGATTGCTGAGACATTACATGTTCTTAATCATAATGATGGTTGTACATTACTTTGTCTTCTGGAGGCTTATGAGCTCATTTCATTTTCACTCTATTATGAACTGCACTTCTAGGTTGCCTCTGACTATTAAGAGCATCCTAAGGTGAATTTAATTCACCCCAGATGAGTAGAAAACATCTGAAAGTGACTGTTTGCCTTAACTCATTCTATTCATATTCAATCCTCTTTCTTTAATATACTGTGTCTTTTTTGCATGAGGCAGGGTATTGCATGGTATACGTATTCACAGGAACACATCAGCTGGGATGAGGTTCCTTACTAGGGAACTTATAGAGTCTCTCAGCAGCTAAGAAACAAAATTTGACTTACGTTTGTGTTTTCCTCCAACTCACTATAGCTTTTTCTTAGAAGAATAAGGAGTTTCTATGACTCACGATCATTTCCATGCGACTCTTGATTCCGCAGATTCAAGTCACAAACACAAATCTACGTACTGGAGCAGACTGTGGTGGGGCTCTGGCAAAACGTCTTGTCTGAAGAACCCACAGAAGTGTGGTTTGAATTGAAGGAAATGTCTTATTCTTTCACATATCCCCATGCATGCTAAACTGATAGCAGTTGGTGTCACAGAATCTCTCTTTGAAGAGAGAAGTAGTAAGGCGGTATTTTTAGAGAACTACAAACATACATAATCTGCTAAGCAATGGCTTGTCCTTAGGTCTGCCTAAACCACCCAACTCCTCTCAGCAGCCAGCTGAGCTTGCACGTTGTACCCATAGACCTAACGCAATGTCTTTTATACTCTCACAGATGGTTGAGACCTTTCTCAGCACACTCAAATGGCCCTTTTCAAGTGACCCCTCATACAATATCTGTGCCCAATTAACAGAATGGCATGGAAGTCCCTATAGGAGAGTGGGTTGCAAAGCATAAAATCTGAGCAACAGTTTGATATTTCTTTTTGTTTTGCTTCTGCAAAAGACCTAAAATTATGACACTTTATGGAAGAAAACTGTACCTTCCACAGCAGATGGACTATTTACCTGCAACATAAGAACACTAAAGTCCTATCTCTTGATCATAAAGATGAAAAAATTGAGTCTGAGTCTTCTACATTTCAGAAGAAAATCTCAAAATTTTGGTTCTTGGATATCCTTGAGAGAAAAGGCAAGGAGGTCTTTTCCTTCAGTCTTTCATTCTCTATTCCCACCTCTTCAAACATACTCTTTGACCAGATCTATCCATGTTGCTTATGCATACCATCACACATCAAACAGTTCTCCTGAGCACAAGTTTTGTTCCTCTGAATACCTTTCATTTTTATGAATCACTATTTTCTAGTAAAAATGACAGTTTTATCCCAGACTTCTGTTGAAATGCACGTGTATCTTCTCATTGCGGATCCTTTAATGATTAAAATTTAAGATGGAATCCCCTCTTCAACAGCTAGAAAAAGACCTGTTAAAACTGCGAAAGAATTTAAAGCATATGATTTCTAAGCCAGTTCTGCTATTAACAATCTGAATTTCCTCTCCTTAAATGTACTAACACAAACTGTTCTTTTGGCCAGAAGCAGCAAAGAATAGAGCAGGCTGTGGCATTTCCTTCAAATAATCCTGTGTCTCTGCCAAAAGCCTACCTATTTGTTCTTGCACCAAACACAGTGAGTTCAGAATAGTTGTAGCTCAAGTTAAAGGAGAGTAAGCTCCTGATTTTTTAAATCTGCTTTTGGTATTCTTTGAGAAAGTATTGCTGAAATACATTTTAGAACTCATCAACAGTTCAAAAAATTATTTATTGGCATTGGTTTGAGCAGAACATAAAGAAGAAAAATGACTCCTTGTTCCACAACTGCTGTTAGAGGATGGGGGGAAAGGTCCTTAGAAGTGCATTCCTAAGATACAACTTGCTTGGCTGATGAAGGCAGCTAAGGAAGTTCTCACTATATTCAAATTGATGTGTTTGCTAAAGTCTAATTTCTCCACCCACTCCTTTTCTCCTGCAATGTCCAGTCTTGAAAACAAACTGACAGATGTTCTCTTGGATCAGTCTGTGAGACTTGCAACGTCAGAAGTGCAAACAGACTTTAGCTGTTTAGTTCAGGAAATGAAATGCAGACAATCTGATAAACAAACAGTGTTTATTTCTCCAGCTTAAAGTGTGCTTCGGATTTCTTTTCAAAATACTCCTACAAGGAACTGACTATGAATATTAAACATGTGCTCCTAATTTAGAGACCTCAATGTCAAGGTCAGAGTGGTCTTTAACTTACTCAATTTGTATAGTGAGGCTATAATGCAAATGCAGGTCCCTGAACTCTAACCATATTAAAGAAATAATAACAACAAATGTTATTTACAAAAAAATTAACTCCGAAGAAGCCTATAGGACCTATGAATACACAAAGATGAATTAGAATAACAGGATTTAGGACAATGCATGATGTAGAATATGCTGCAATTTAATCTAAGAGAGACAAGCAGACAGGCAAACAAACAGAGGTTTAAATTAGCTGATACATAACTATACAGTTTGGACTGGGACAAGCCACAGTGGAAAATATTCTTAGGCTCCAGTGATTCAGAATGGATTTTAATGTTTGCTGGGTCATGTATTTAGACATCATTCAAATGGCTCTTCCTTACCGGCAGCAAAATTGATCTCTATTGCAGCATTTTGGTGAGACATTATTTCATTGTGAATTCTGTACAGGGACATGTGTTGCCCTGATTTTCTGCCATAACTACGTGGACTACACAGCACAGAAGAGACCAGTATCCATGGCTCCTGTATGTATACAAGGCTCTCATACCTGTCCTATATATATACCAGGGGGGAAGTGAGCTGGCACAACAGCATGATTTATACCATAAAAAGTCAGCAAGGATATTTTTCCTATTCTGGGGTACAGAAGAAGATTTAGAGTGCAGTAGGTGAATTTTGTAGTAACTCATACAGACTGGAAGGAGCAGTCCTTGATAGTAGCCCTCCAGAGAAGGACCTGGGGGTCCTGGTGGATGAAAAACTTAACATGAGCCAGCAGTGTGCTCTTGCAGCTCGGAAAGCAAATGGTATCCTGAGCTCTGTCAGAAGAGGGGTGGCCAGCAGGGACAGGGAGGTGATTGTCCCTCTCTACTCTGCTCTTGTGAGGCCCCATCTGGAGTACTGTGTCCAGGTCTGGAGCCCCCAGTACAAGAAAGACAGGGAGCTGTTGGAGAAGGTCCAGAGGAGGGCCACAAAGATGATCAGGGGGCTGGAGCACCCTGTCTTTATGAAGACAGGCTGAGGGAGTCAGTCTTGTTCAGCCTGGAGAAAAGAAGGCTGTTGGGTGACCACTTTGCAGCCTTTCAGTACCTAAAGGCAGCCTATAAACAGGAGGGGAGTCAACTCTTTGAAACAGGAGGACAAGGGAAATGGTTTTAAGTTGAGGGAGGGTAGATTTAGGTTGGATGTCAGGGGGAAGTTCTTTACTATGAGAGTGGTGAGGTGATGGAACAGGCTGCCCAGAGAGGTTGTGGATGCCCCGTCCCTGGAGGTGCTCAAGGCCAGGTCGGATGGGGCCCTGGACAGCCTGGTCTAGAATTAAATGGGGTGGTTGGTGGCCCTGCCTGTGGCAGGGGGGCTGGAGATTCATGATCCTTGAGGTTCCTTCCAACCAGGGCCAATCTGTGATTCTGTGATTCATAGTATTCTCTGAAGAGCAAGAGAGCTACATATTTTCTGTCCTTTGGGGCTTGCATAAAACCACAATCCAGCCCTTAAGAAAGAGGACAGATACCCATTGAGTCACCAGTAACATTTCCTGCACTGCTTCAGACGCCTCCCTTCCAGCTATGCAGTAAGCATCACATTCACCAGGAGGTGATTCAGAACCCATGAAACAGTCATTTTTCCAAGCAGCAGAGAACTCTCTTTGAACAAGTTATAGTTTGAACAGCTTTTAAATTTTAAATGAACTCAAATTCAAGTGAAAGAAGTTCAACAAGTAGCACTGAGCCATGAAATCTCTTATTTGCTATTCTAAAAAGGGCCACTCCATATATGACACCTTTCATTCTTTTTCCTAGCCCTGATCTTTGTGTCACTCTTTTTTAGTGAGAATAATGAAATTAAAAAGAAAATTTAAAAAGTGGTTGTAGAGACTTATGTACTCCCTATAGTTCTTGTTTTGTCTCTTGTAATAAACAGGAGCCTGATGAGTACTCCTCAGAATATAGCTGATGATTCGCTTAAACAAGTATTATACAATAAGCTTATTAGAGAGAAATTATGTTTTATTCTGGCTATGAGCCAGCAATCAAGAAAAAATACATTTCAGACTTTTTTCATCTAATGAGATGCAAACCAATAAGCCATGACAGATTCTGTGAAACTTCTTGTACTTATCCTAGACCTCAAGCACTTCAGATGAAGTCGTGCTATTCATCTCTCTGTATTTGTCTTGCACTTCCTACGTGCTGTCTGAAATCTTCAGGTGTGATTACAAAAGAAGCTAACAAATAAGAATATCAATATAGCTATGAAAAATTCTGCACTCTAACAGCAATAACACAGAGACTACTATTTGTACGTAATTTGAAATACTTTCCCCAAGCTCTTCCTTGTCATCATAAATAATGAAAACATTCATGTTTTCTACACACAGAGCCCTTGTTTCCTTCTGATCTACATTTCAGACTGAACACTTCATTTCAGGAATCTCCTGTCTCCTTAAAGGTAAAACTGGGATCAAAATATAGACTTTTTTTTTTCATATTTTATGTACTGCTTTGCAAATAAAGCAGCCAATCTTACCTTTAAAGAAATGGTGAGATGCAACAAAATGTATGGCTTTCTCAAGCCACAGAACGTCTTTAGTTGTCACCTATAACTTTCTGTAAGAGGGATTGCAGTTCTCTGCAGAATCCAGTCTTGAATTCTGTCCCTGTAACACAGGAAACAAAAGAACACTTTCTGTAGTTGAGGATTCTCCCTACTGTATTCAAGGTCCTTAACTAGAAGACAGTTTTAACATTTCTCTATTTCTCCCTTTTAATGTCTGTGAAACCAGGTGCAGCTGGTCAGTAAATTAAAGTCATCCACTGCCTACTTACACCCAGTCTGTGGGATGGTATCAAGAAAAAGCCTGAGGCACTACCTTGCAGGGTTGAATGAGTAGTATCTCTAATGTGAAGAGAGAAGGGGGAACTATGGGCAGAAGTGAAGGGTGAGTCATATGCCGCAAGTAAGATTTGCCATGCTCATGTGGTCTTCAGATGAGCTATGTCAAAGGTCTTTCTCCCTTTCTCCTTAAGTTACTGTAAGGCTTCTGGAAGAAAGGGACAGGCTCATTAGCAGGGTCTGTTGAAAGAGGACAAGGGGAAATGGTTAAAAATTAAGAGAGGAGATTTAGATTGTATATAAGGAAAGTTTTTCACAGTGAGTGTGGTGAGGCACTGGAACAGATTGGCCAGAGAGGTGGTGGATGTCCCATCCCTGGAGACACTAGAGGCCAGGCTGGATGGGGCTCTGAGCAACGAGACTGAACTGTAGGTGTTCCTGTTCATTGCAGGGGACTATATGATCTTTCAGAGCCTCTTCCAATTCAAACGATTATACATGGGGAGACAGAATAGCTTTCTACCCCTCTTTTCCCAGAAGTCACAACTTCAGATATACACCTTCACACACACACACATATAAAAATATATACCCGTTATCTTAGCGCATGCTCTTCTCTCACACCTTCAGACGGCTGCAGCGAACCTGCCCCTCGACTCTTCCCCGTGGGCCGCCAGTTCACCAGGCGTCCCCGCCCGAGGGGAACGAGCGGTCCCTCCCCGCCCGGGGTGGGGCCTGGCGGTGGCGGTGCTCCCGCGGCCGCTGCTGGAGGCGGCGGCGGCGGCTACGGGCTCGTCGCACATATATCCCCGCCGCTCCGCTCGTCCTGGAGTGTCCTCGCTGCGTCCTGCAGCCACTGGGTCATGGCCGGGCTCCTCAGCGCTGCCAGCTAGTCCTGGGGACCGAGCTGCCCTCCCTCCCGCGGCTTTGTATTCTAGCCTCTGCCTTCCCGTCTGCTGCTCTCTGCAAGGACTTCTCCACCCGTGCGTGCACCCGTGAGGGGCTTTCCCATCCCTCACTGCACCGCGACTGCACTTTTCCCCTTCCTTCCTCGCGCCCCTCCCGCCGCTCTCCCCGCCACCGAGGATGCGGCTGTCGCTGCTCAGCCCGCTGCTCCTGCTCTGCCTCAACCGCAGCTCCGCCGAGCTCCCGGCAGCCCGAGCCAAGTGCCCAACCCGCTGCGATGTCTCCAAGTGCCCCAGCCCCAGCTGCCCCAGCGGCTACGTCCCCGACCGCTGCAACTGCTGCCTCATCTGCGCCGCGGGAGAGGGGGACTCGTGCGGCCGCAAGGAAGACCCTCCCTGCGGGGACAGCCTCGACTGCCGTTACCCCATGGGCAAGCGCTTTGCCAAGGGGGTCTGCCAGTGCAAGCTCAGCGCCCAGGTGTGCGGCAGCGACGGCCGCACCTACGACAACATCTGCCAGCTGAAGGCAGTGAGCCGCAAGGCACTGCAGCACGGTCTGCCCGCCGTCGCCCAGGTCCAGAAAGGAGCCTGCGAATCGGGTAGGAGCATGGCGGGGCCTGCTGCGGGGCGAGGGCTTCCTGCGGGGGCGGTGTGAGCGGGGGG